>PVLA01008006.1:0-95309 GCA_004027455.1 Hydrochoerus hydrochaeris | reverse complement strand
GTTATTTTTAAGAGATCCTTCCTTTCATGATCATCCATTGCAAATCTATCTTCAAGTTTTGAAAGTCTGTCTTTAGTTTCTGTTAAGAAGTTTTGCCAGCTTTCAGTGGAGTTTTTAATTTCCTGATATTCTCTTTGGATCGGTTTCATATATTCTAGGTTTTGTTTATATTCTTCATCAAAGGCTTCTCTCCTTTCTCTGGGTTCCTCTATTCTTTCATTTGTGTCTACTTGAGGATTACCCAGGACTTCTTTTATTAATCCTCTTATATCTTGCTTCACCTGAGTTAGAATTTCAGATTTAAATTCAACAATGAGGTCACGGATGTATTTCTTTATTTCCGATGAGGCTGTCTCTGACATTACAGGTTTGCTGCTCTCAACCTCCTCTGCATTTACCTCTGTTGAACTCATTTTCCCTGATTCCACAGTTGGGGACTTTTTGCTCTTTCTCTGTCTTGTCATGTTTTTGGCCCCCTTCAGACAGGTGGGTGGTGGAGGTCTCTGGGCCTTTCGTTTTGCTTACAGTTTTTCTGCAGCGCACTTGCTAGGGAAGTACTGCCACTCAGTCTACAGTGGATCTGAGAGTAGCACGCTGAGAGCTGGCTCCTCTCCCTATGCCAGTCAACTAGTTAATGCTTCACCAAGTTTGTGTGTTCCCTGGGGTTGTCACTGGCCCAGGAAAGCCTCATCCCTGGCTATTGGGTTTCAACCAGGGGCGTGGCCCTGCCCAAGCAGATCCCACCAATCTGCTTTGGACTAGGAGTCATCAGCAGACGCTTCCTAGGGTCCCAATTCAAGCCGGCCCTGCCCAACTCCAAAATGTCGCCCAGCCAGTCCTCCAGGTCTGGGGATTCCAGTTCCCATCACTCACCAAAGTTTGTGCAGCTCAACAGGCTGTTTCCATTCCCCGTCTCAGTGCCTCCTCCAGCCGAGGGTCTGGAGCCCACCAACCCCCACTCTTGCCAGGGCCATGATCTCAGCTGGATAGTGAGTCACCTGACTCTAAGACATGCCAGTACAGCGATTGGGGCTTGCCCAGCTCCAGCCCTCTGTCTGTGCTTCTTTTCCTTCTTTCTTTTTTTTTTTTTTCTTTCCTCAGTTTCTTCCTGGGTTGTGAGAATTCCTCTCCTTTTGTCTGGCTTTCTCCATATTGCCAGATTCTAGCATCTGAGATGTTATTACTTTTGTTTTCCTCAGAGAAGCTCTCTTATCATGCCACCACTCAGTCGGCCACCTTGCAATCTCTCTAATTTCTTCTTTAATTTCCTCTGTGGCCCACTGATTGCTCAGGAGTACATTATTCAATTTGCATGTGTTTGTGTTTGCAGTTTCTTTTATCATCATTTTCTAGTTTCATGGTGGTATGATCTGATAACATGCATGGGATAATTTCAATTCATTTGCATTTACTTAAGCATGTTTTGTGGGCCAGTATATGGTATATTTTAAAAAATGTTCTATGTACTGCTGAGAATGCATTTCTGATGTTAGGTGAAACACTGTGTACGTCTATCAGGTACATTTGTTCACAGGTGTGATTGAGTTCTGTTATTTCTTTGCTGATTTTCTGTCTAGTTGATCTGTTCCTTTGTGTTAGTGGTGTGTTACTGGTCTCCTGTTATAATTGTGTTATTGCTTATTTGATTTTTCATTTTTGTATAACTGGGTGCTCTGGAATTTGATGCATATATATTTAAGAGTGTTATCTCTTCCTCTTGAAGTTTTCCCCTAACTAGTATGTAGTGACCTTCTTTATCTCTTTGGATCATTCTTGGTTTGAAGTTCACATTGGCTACATCCAGAATAGCCACCCCTGCTTTTGGGTGGGGGGGGGGTTCTTGTTGTGTGGAGTATTCTTTTCCATCCTTTGACTTTCATCTATGAGTTTCCTTTTGGGTTAGATGAGTTTCTTGTATACAGCATATGGTTGGATGTTATTTCTTGATCCATTCTGCCAGTCTGTTTCTTTTAATTGGTGAATTCAGGCCATCTACATTTATGGTTATAACTGATATATGTTGGTTTACTTTTGACATGTTATCTTTCTGCTATTGATTCTTTACCTTTGCATGCTTTAATTGTTTGCCTTGCTTAGTGTTTTTTTCCTATGTCTATCTAGAATGTCTTTCAGTATTCTTTGCAGGGTTGGTTTGGTAGTCATAAAGTTCTTCAGCTGCTCTTTGTCATGGAAAGTATCTTATTTCTTCATGCATTTTGAAGGACAATTTTGCAGGATACATTAGTCTGGGTTGGAAGTCATTTTCCTTTAGGATCTGAAATACTTCATTCCATGCTCTTCTTGACTTCATTGTTTGTGTTGAGAAGTCTGTTGTGATTCTGATAGGCTTTTCTTTATAGGTGATCTGTCTCTTCTCTCTAGCTGCTTTTAATACTCTGTTCTTATGTTGGATTTCTGGGATATTGATTATATGTCTGGGTATAGTTTTATTTTCATTATGGTTATTTGGAGTTCTATATGCTTCCCTTATCTGTGTGTCAGTTTCCATTCTCATGTTTGGGAAATTTTTAGCTATTACTTCTATAAACAGCTTCTTGATATCATTTGTGTTGTCACTAACAATAGTACAGCCCACCACAGACAATTTACAAGCACAAACCCAGGAATTAAATTTTAAAAAGAAAACAAAATGAGAAAACAAATAACAACACCAGACATCCAGTTCACCAAAGGCAAACCTAGGGAACAATTAGGTGAGGCAATCCAAAACCTCCCATTTGGGTCTTCTGAGGTGGCAACAACAAAATCAATTGAATGAGACTCTGGGAAAAAACCAAATCAGAAATAATCTCTCATATAACTGCAGCGATGGTGTTCAAAATAAAAACCATGCTTAGTGATGCTAAAGCAGATACAGACAAAAAATAGACAAGCTTAAGAAAAGGATAAAAACTATGAGTGCTCAGCATAGGAAAGAAATGAAATACATTAGGCAGATTGAAGCATATATCTAAGAGCACTGAAAGAATTCCAAGCAGATTAAGCAATTGTGAGGACAAGATGTCAGATATAGAAGAAAGGTTTGCAGTTAGAAATCATGCAAAAAGAGATTTCTTAAAAATAAAGAAAAGAGCATGAGAAATCAATCCAGAAGCTGCTATATAAGACAAAGAAAAATAGTTTATTAATGATTGGAGTTAATGAAAAAGCAGGAGATACCACAAACAATATAAAAACACTGCTCACAGATACCATGGAAGAAAAACTCCCTGGTAGAGAAAAAGATTTTGACATAGAGATCATCAAAGCATATAGAACTCCATTTAGCCATGATTGAAAAATATCAACAGCCAGGGATATTGGAGTCAAAATTCCAGAAATTCAACAAAATAATAAAATCTTAAAGCTGTTAGGGTAAAGAATCAAATAACTTATAAAGAAAATCTCATCATAATCACCACTGACTTCTCAGGACAAACTCTCAAGCCAAGGAGAGCTTGGAGTGAAGTATTTCAAGTTCTAAAGGAAAACAGTCTTCAACCCAGATTTATGCACCCCACAAAACTCCTTCATAACTTATGGAGAAATAAGATATTTCCATGAAAAATAATATTTGAGGAAATTTATAATAAACAAACCAGCACTCAAAAATGTTTTGAAGGATATTCTAGAAACAGATAACAAGGACTACAACTCCATGAACCTCAGTGGAAGAACCCACAAAGCAAGAAAACAAACAGAAGGATAAAAAAAAGAGGGGGAGGCAACAACAGTAAAATAACATAACCAGGATGTCAATGCATATTCAGTTATAACTATTAATGTTAATAGTCTTGGTTCAGCAATCAAAAGACACAAACTGGCAGAATGGATCAAGAAGCCAGAATTGACAATATGTTCTACACAAGAAACACATTAAACTCAAAAAGAAATTCATAGTCTGAAAGTCAAAGATTGGAAAACAATACTCCATGCAATAGGAACCAAAAAAAAAAAAAAAGCAGGGGTAGCTATTCTATATGCAGACAATATAAATTTCAAACCATTATTGATTAAGAGAGACAAAGAAGGTCACTACATCCTTCTAAAAGGAAATAATCCAAGAAAAAGAGATAACAACAATAAATATACATGTAAAAAAATACCATGGCACCCAACTATATAAAACAAATTCTAACAGGCATAAAAAATCAAGTAAGCCCTAATACAATTGTATTGGGAAATCTCAATGCCACACTGTCACAAAGGATAGATCAATCCTAGTTTTTTGAGGAAGCTTCATACTAATTTCCACAGTAGCAGCACTAGTCTACACTCCTACCAACAGTGGAAAAGTGTTCCTTTCTCCCCACAGCCCTCCCAATAATTGTTATCAGTTGCTAACTTGATGACAGCCATTCTTTTTGGAGTGAGATGAAATCTCAATGTTGTTTTAATTTACATGTCCCAAATGACCAGTGATGATGAACATTTCTTCATGTATTTATTTGCCATTTGTATATCTTCCTCTGAGAAATGCATATAATGTTAATTTTTTTTGAAATTCTGTCATTGTTTGTCTCTTCATTTTTTATGCTTTGATTTTGTAACTTAAGCAACTACTTCTAAGATATGTAATATATCAACTAGGAATGATTTCTTATTGTTTTTTAAAAAATATGTATCATTTCTACTCTTTCTTTCTGTTTTGCTTTTCTTTAATAAAAATATTTTTAAAAGACAGATCAACTACACAAAAAAATCAACAATGAAATATTAGGTCTGAACAAAACTTTTGAACATAGTAGATGCCTGCAGAGTGTTCCACCTTGAAACATCAGGACATACATTCTTCTTAGCTGCACATGGAGTATTCTCAAAAATATATCACATATTAGTTCATAGAATATGTTTAAGTAAATGCAAAGGAATTGAAATTATTCCATGAGTATTATTACACTATAGTGCAATGAAATTGGAAATCCATGGCAAAAGAAACCACAAGAACTTCTTAAACGTGAGGAAATCAAGTAGCACTCTCCTGAACAACCCATGGGTCACAGACAAAATTAAAGAAGAAACTATGAAGTTTTTACTGTTGAATAATAATGACAATACACCATACCAAAACTTATGATACACAATGAAAGCAGTCCTAAGAGAAAAATATACAACAGCAAATACCCATATCAGGAAAATAGGGCAAGCACATATAAACAACCTAATGTGAACCTCAGATTTCTAGAAAAAAAAAGTAGGCTAATCCAGAAGCATGAGGGAGAAAATAAAAATCAGAAGTGAAATTAGAGACAAACAAAACAAAACAAAAAAACACTACAAAGCATTAATGAATCAGAGTAAGTTCTTTGAAAGGTTAAATAAAATTGGCAAACCTTTATCCAACTTTATTTAAAAAGGAAATAAAAGTCTCAATCCATGCAATTAGGAATGAAAAGGTGAAATCGCAACAGATCCTGAAGAGAGCTGGAAGATCATCTCTACCGATTTTGAAAACCTATATTTTAATAAGATGGAAAATGTGAAAGAAATGAATTGATACACATGAATTACCAAAACTGAATCAAGATACACATGAATTATCAAAATTGAATCAAGATATAAAAATTCTAAATAAACCAATACCAATGAATGGAACCAAAGATGTAATTAAAAACAAATAAGGAGGTGTAAGCTGCCTGGAACTTCCTGGGCCTGCCCTGCACCAGGAACTTAGCGGAAGCCTGCATCAAGGATAAGCTGCCTGGAAACTCCACTGTGGGCCTGCCCTGCCACCAGGAACTCAGCGGAAGACTGCATCAAGGGTAACCTGCCCAGAACCTCCACTTTGGGCCCACCTTGCCACTGGGAACTTAGCAGAAGCCTGCATCAGGGGAACATCGAGCAGGCCCACCCAAGACTGAAAACTGCCCTGAACTGCCTCAGCTGGGCCCGCCCTCTCACCTGGAACATCAGAAGACCTCAGCAGGCTCCAGTTAGTGTGAAAAATTTTGGAACTTTGCTCCCAGGTGGCAAACTTCAGACTAGAGTGGATTAACTGTATCAGTGTGGTGAGTTTAACCCTAAAATACAGGTGTACAGGGGATAAATAGGGCCAGTAGTAAAACCCCCTCCAGCTAACTGTAAGACTTTGGTGTGTCTGAAAAGAGTGTGTGTGATCTCCTCCTACACATAGTAAACATCAGGCAGAGTGAAAATGACAAAAAAGAAAAGCAAAGTGCAGTCTCAAACATATAGTTCACTGGAAGAAACTACAGGAGACATTGAAATACAGGACCCCAAAAGTAACACACCGGGAATCTCTGAAAAGGTAGCAAGTGAAATAAAAAAACAACTGCATCAGGCTATAGAGGAAATCAAATTAGAAGTACTCTCCCATGTAAAGACAGAAATAACAACTTTAGTAAAGGAGTTGTTCAATGCAGCTAAAGAAGAACTAGAGAAAAAACTACATGAGCATGGGGAAACTAATTGAAACTTTGAATGAACAATATAGAAAACAAGCAGAATTCATGAAACAAACTCAAAGAGACATCCAAGAAACAAAAAATTCTATTGAAAGCATGCAAAATCGCCTAAAGGAAGCTGAGGATAGGATTTTGGACCTTGAGGACAGGATCACAGTTAGTGATCAGGAAAGGATAGAACTCTTAAAAATAACAAAGCAGCATGAAATGACAATAAAGAAGCTCCATGATGATGCCAACAGGAACAATATAAGAATAATGGGCATTAGTGAAGATACAGGAGTCCAGGCAAATGACATACATAAAGTATTTACAGAAATAATAGCAGAAAATTTCCCAAACATGGGGAAAGAATCTGATATGCAGATAAGTGAGGCATATAGAACACCAAACAGTCACAATCAACATAAATTCACACCCAGACACATAATAATTAAGATCTCAGACATACAGCATAAAAAGAGATTACTAAAAGCTGTCAGAGAAAAGACACAATTAACCTATCAAGGAAAGCCTATTACAATCACAGCAGACTTTTCAGCACAAACCCTCAAGTCAAGAAGAGTTTGGACTGAGGTATTTCAAGCCCTGAAAGAAAACAACCTTCAACCCAGACTGATGGACCCAGCAAAACTCTCATTCAAATTTAGTGGAGAAACAAGATACTTCCATGACAAAGAACAACTGAAGAAATTCATGTCCACCAAACCAACTTTCATGTACTGAAAGACATACTAGACAGAGATAAAAATGACCACAATCCCCAAAACAACAACAGAAAGAAACCACCAGGTAGGATAAGCAATTAAATAAGATGAAAAGCAGAAAGAAACAACTGGAAAATAACATGGCAAAGTCAAGCCAGCACATATCAGTGACACCAATGAATATAAATTGCCTCAATTCACCTATAAAAAGAAATAGATTGACAGAATGGATCAAGAAACAGGGTCCCACAATATACTGTATACAAGAAGCACATCAGACCCAAAAGGAAACTCGTAGATTAAAAGTCAAAGGATGGAAAACAGTATTCCATGCAACAGGAACCCAGAAAAAAGCAGGGGTAGCTGTTCTATTTGCAGACAACATGAACCTCAAACCTAAAACAATTAAAAGAGATAGAGAAGGTCACTATATACTTGTTAGTGGAAAAATTCAAGAGGAAGAGCTAACAAATATAAATATATATGCACCAAATACAGGAGCACCCAACTATATAAGACAGATATTAATGGATATGAAAAAACAAATACACAAGAACACAATTATAACAGGAGATCTTAACAGCCCATTGTCACAAAGAGATAGATCAACTAGACAAAAAGTCAGCAAAGAAATAAGAGAACGGAATCATACCTGTGAGCGATTGGACTTAGTAGATGTTTACAGAATGTTCCACCCAACCACATCGGAATACACATTCTTCTCAGCTGCACATGGGACATTCTCCAAAATAAACCATATATTATCCCATAAAACATTCATAAGTAAATGCAAAGGTACTGAAATCATACCATGCATAAAATCTGACCATAGTGCAATGAAATTAGAAATTAATGGCAAAAGAAATTGTAAAATCTGCATAAATACATGGAAATTAAATAACAGCCTTTTGAACAACCAGTGGGCTACAGGTGAAATTAAAGAAGAAATAAAACAATACCTACAATTCAATGAAAATATAGAAACAACATACTGTAATCTGTGGGATGCAATGAAAGCTGTCTTAAGAGGGAAATATATAGCAATAAATTGTCATATCAAGAAAACAGAACAAGTACAAATAAACAACTAATGCTCCATCTCAAGCTTCTAGAAAAAGAAGAGCAAGCTAAACCCAAAGCTCATAGAAGAGAAGAAATTATAAGATTGGAGCAGAAATCAATGCAATTGAAACTAAAAAAGAATTATTGAATCAAAAGGCTGGCTTTTTGGGAGAATAAACAAAATTGACAAACCCCTAGCTAACCTTATCAAGAGAAAGAAAGAAAAAAAACCCAAATTCGTGCAATAAGAACTGAAAAGGGAGAAATTACTACAGATCCCATGGAAATTCAAAAGAACAAGAATACCTACTTTGAAAATCTCTACTCACATAGAGTGAAAAACACAGAGGAAATGGACAGATTTCTAGAAACATAGGAACTACCAAAGCTCAACCAAGAAGATATAGCAATTTTGAACAACCCAATATCAGCTATTGAAATTGAAAATGTAATTCAAAACTTACCAACAAAGAAAAGCCCAGGTCCTGAAGGATTTACAGCTGAATTCTACAAGAAATTTAGAGAAGATTTGATGCCAGTACTCCTTAAGCTCTTCAATGAAATTGAGAAAAAAGCAATCCTCCCTAAATCATTCCTGGAGGCAAATATTACTCTGATACCAAAACCAGAGAAAGATCCAACCAAAAAAGAGAACTATAGGCCAGTCTCACTAATGAACATTGATGCAAAGATTCTCAGCAAAATACTGGCAAATAGAATGCAGAAAATTGTCAAGAAGATTATGCATCATGACCAAGTGGGGTTCATTCCAGGAATGCAGGGATGATTTAACATATGCAAATCAATAAATGTAATACACCACATCAACAGAACCAAAAACAAAAACCACATAGTCATCTCAATAGATGCAGAAAAAGCTTTTGACAAAGTCCAACACATGTTCATGATAAAACCCTTCAGAAACTCAGAATACAAGGTGTCTACCTCAACCTTATAAAGGCCATGTATGACAAACAACAGCCAAAATTATACTAAATGAACAAAAACTGAAAGCTTTCACTTTAAAATCAGGAACAGGACAAGGATGTCCACTCTCACCACTCCTTTTCAACACAGTTATGGAAACACTAGCCAGGGCAATCAGACTAGAGAGAGAAATAAAAGGAGTAAAGATAGGAAATGAAGAAGTTAAATTATCACTATTTGCAGATGACATGATACTCTACATAGAAGACCCAAATAACACCATTAAAAGACTACTAGAGGTAATAAACAAGTTCAGCAGTATAGCTGGATACAAAGTCAATGCTCAAAAATCAATAGCATTCCTGTACACAAACAAAAAACAGAGAGAGAAATTATGGAAATATTAGCTTTTACAATAGCATGTAAAAAAATGAAATACGAAGCAACCTAACTAACAAAAGTAAAAGACCTATATGCTGAAAATTATACTACACTGAAAAAGGAGATTGAAGAGGATATTAGAAAATGGAAGGACATCCCTTGCTCTTGGCTAGGAAGAGCCAACATTGTGAAAATGGCCATACTTCTAAAACTGTTATACAGATTTAATGCAATCCCAATCAAAATACCATTGACATACCTCACAGATCTAAATAAAACACTCGTAAAATTCATTTAGAAACAGAAGAAACCTAGAATAGCAAAGGCAATTCTAGGCAACAAAAGCAAGGCAGGAGGCATCTCAATTCCTGACTTGAAGCAGTATTACAAAAAAACAGTGATCAAATCAGCTTGGTACTAGCAAAGAAATAGACCTGAGGATCAATGGAACAGATGAGAAGATGCAAGCACAACTACAAAGACACTCAGCCACCTGATATTTCACAAAGGGGCTAAATATGTCCACTGGAAGAAGGATAGTCTTTTTAATAAATGGTGTTGGGAAAACTGGCTCTCTAACTGGATCCATGCCTATCACCATGCACAAAACTAAAGTCTAAACGGATCAAAGACCTCAACATTAAAACAGAAACACTAAATCTACTGGAAGGCAAGCTAGGTAGAAGTCTTGGAGACATAGGGGTAGGCAGAGAATTCATGAACCAAACGCAAACTTCATGGGAAACACTTCAAAGAATCAACAAATGGGATCTCACATTATTGAAAATTTTCTGCACTTCAAAGGAAATCACCAACAGCGTAAAAAGAAATCCAACAGAGTTTGGGAAAGAATTTTAACCAGCAACCCCTCAGACATAGGACTTGTGCCCAGAATATACAAAGAATTGAAAAACATCAAGCCCCCCAAATTCAAAGACCCTCTCCAAAAATGGGCATCTGAGATGAACACACAGCTCTCAGAGAAAGATATACAAATGGCAAATAAATACATGAAGAAATGTTCACCATCACTGGTCATTTGAGAAATGCAAATTAAAATAGCTTTGAGATTTGCCTTACTCCAGAAAGAATAGCTGCCATCAGGAAATCAACTGATAACAAATGTTGGTGAGGCTGTGGGGAAAAAGGAACACTGCTCCACTGTTGGTGGGAATGTAAACTGGTGCAACCATTATGGAAATCCCTATGGAGAATTCTCAGAAGACTGGGATTGGAAGCCCCATTCAATCCAGCTATTCCTCCTGGGTATTTTCCGGAGGAACTGAAAAGTTCATATCACAGTGATCTATGTGCACCCATGTTCATAGCTGCACAATTTGTGATAGCTAAATCCTGGAAATAACCAAGATGCCCATCAACTGCAGAGTGGATGAAAAAGATGTGGCATTTTTATATAATGGAATATTACTTAGCTATAAAAAAGGATGATCTTGAGGCCTTCATAGGTAAATGGAGACAACTTGAGACTATCCTCATTAGTGAAATAAATAAGAATCATATTTATAAATATCATATTGTGTCTCTAGTGTAAAAAGTAAATAAGAACTACAAAAGTAATAAAACCAAAATGTGTAACTGCTGATTACTTACTGGGGCTTTTTCTCATTTTCCTTTTTCTTTCTTTCTTTTAGAATTCCGTATTGTTGCTACCCTTTTTTCTGTTTTGCTTTTTTCTTCTCTTTAAATAAATTTTTAAAAATGTATAATTGCTATTGTAATAAAAGAGGAAATAGGAAGCACTATAAAAGATATAGCTGCATATATGTTTAGGTGTGTGGGATTGATAACCATATTTCTAGGTTCTTGTTGGATTGTTGAACAGATCTGTTTGCACTCTCACTGCTTGAGTGTCCACTTTGTGTGCTTTAATTTTGTAACTTGAATAACTATTTCTAAAAGAACAATATGTAATGTATGAACTAGTGATTTCTTACTGTTTATCTTCTTTTCTTGAAATTCTGTAACATTTCTACCTTTTTCCTGTTTTTTTTTTCCTCTTTAAATAAAACACTACAAAAAAAAAAAAAACCTATCGGGCCAGGGATTTAGCTCAGTGGTTTAAGTGTTTGCCTGACAAGTGCAAGGTCATGAATTTGATCCCTGGTACAAAAAAAAAATTAACTATCAACAAAGAAAAGTCCAGGCCCTGATGGATTCATTGCTGAGTACTACAAGATGTTTAGAGATGATCTAACACTGCTATTTCTCAAGCTCTTTAATGAAATTGAAAGGGAAGGAATACATCCCAATTAATTTCTGGAAGCAAGCATTACCCTGACACTAAAACCAAGAAAGACCCAACTAAAAAAGAGAACATAATGTTATGTTCTATTGAACATAAATGTAAACATTCTCAATAAAATTCTAGCAAACTAGCAACTCATCAAGAAGATTATAGACCATGATCAAGTGGAATTCATCCTAGGGATGCAAGGATGGTTCAACATACATAAATCAATAAATGTAATGCACCACATTAACAGAGTCAAGGTCAAAAATCATGATCATCTCAGAACATGCATAAAAAGCTTTTGATAAAGACTGACATTCACGATCAAAACCTTAGAGAAAATTGGAATAAATTGACTTTATCTCGATTTGTTAAAAACCATCAATGACCAACCAAGAACCAACATCACACTAGATGGACAAAAGATGAAAACTTTTCTCTCTAAAAATAGGGACAAGACAAGGATGTTTACTGTCTCCACTCTTATTCAACATAGTCTTGGAAACTTTAGTCATAGCAATTAGACAGGAGAAAGAAATAACAGGAATAAAGATAGGAAAGGAAGAAGTTAAATGATTATTACTTGCAGATGAAGTGATACTTTACAAAGAGGACCTCAAAAAAGTTGC
The DNA here is from genome assembly GCA_004027455.1 of Hydrochoerus hydrochaeris. Taxonomy (NCBI): domain Eukaryota; kingdom Metazoa; phylum Chordata; class Mammalia; order Rodentia; family Hydrochaeridae; genus Hydrochoerus; species Hydrochoerus hydrochaeris. Next base: position 82,927 of record PVLA01008006.1, on the reverse strand, counting down.
TAAACACTGGTAGATTTAATAAGCAATTTCAGTAGCACAGCTGCATACAAAATCAACATTTAAAGATCCATAGCCTTCCTGTACATGAATAACAAATTCGCTGAGAGAGAAATCAGAGAAACAACACCTTTTACAATAGCACTCAAAAAATTAAATTCCTAGGTATCAATTTAATGAAGGATGTAAAAGACCTCTATATTAAAAACTACAGTAATCTGAAAAAGGCTGTTGAAGAGGACACTAGAAAATGGAAAGACATCTGTTGGTCTTGAGTAGCAAGAACACATATAGTGAAAAGGGCCATACTTCCAAAACTGCTACACAGATTTAATGCAATTTTGATCAAAGTTCCAATAGCATATATTGCAGAATTAGATAAAATTATCCTAAAATTCATTTGGAACCAGAAAAATCTAGAAGAGCAAAGGAATTCTGGGCAACAAAGGCAAGAAGAAGGCATCAAAATTATGACTTGAAATTATACTCTAAAGCTACTGTGAGAAAAACTGAGTAGTTCTGGAAAGAAAAGGAAAGAAAGAAAGAAAGAAAGAAAGAAAGAAAGAAAGAAAGAAAGAAAGAAAGAAGAAGAAAACCAGACCTGAAGGTCAGTGCAACAGATTAGAAGATGCAGAAACAACTCCAGACATACTAAACCATCTTATCTTTGACAAAGGTGCAAAACACATTCAATGGATGATAGTCTCTTTAATAAATAAGTGGTTCTGGAAAAACTGGCTCTGCACATACCAAATATAAAAATTGGAGCCATATGTTTCACCATGCAATAAACTAAATTTGGAATGGGTAAAAAATCTAAATGTTAAAACAGAAACATTAAATCTACTAGAAGAATGAATAGGTAAATCTCTTGAAGACACTGATGCAGGAAAAGACTTTATGAATAAAACTCCAATCACACAGGAACCATCACTAAGGATCAACAACTGGGATTTTATCTTATTAAGAAGCTTCTGCACATCAAGAGACATCACGAACAGAGTGAAGAGACAACACACAGAGTGGGAAAAAATTATTACCAACTGTTCTTCAGACAAAAGATTACTATCATTAATATATAAAAACTCAAAAAAAATCAGACTTCCTAAATTAAAAAGTACATATTCATCTCAGATGCCCATTTTGAGCATCTGAGATGAATATGTATTTTTCAGATAAAAAATACTACAAATAGAAAATGAATACGTGACAAAATGTTCAACATTGCTGGTCATTTGAGAGATACAAACTAAAACAACTCTGAGATTCCTTCTCACCCCAGAAAGAATGGCGATCATCAAGAAATGGACCAAAACAAATAGAGGAGGGTCTGTGAGGGAAAAGAAATCCTTCTCCACTGTTAGTGGGAATGTAAACTTGTGCAACCACCCCAGAAATCATTGTAGAAATTGCTCAAAAAAAAAAAAAAACTAGGATTGGTGGTCCCATTTGACCCAACTATCTTCTTCTGAGTGTCTTCCCAGAAGAATTAAAAACATCACAAACAATGATATGTGTGCCCTCATGTGTATAGCAGCACAATTTGTAATAGATCTTTGAAACAACCTATATGCCCATTAACCATCTTTGAAACAACCTAAATACACAAAGAATGAATAAGAAAGATGTAATATTTTTATATAATGGAGTACTAAGCCATAATGAAAGATAAATTTGAGAATTTTATGGGTAAATGGATACAACTAGAGACAATACTTATAAGTAAAATATCATATTTGCATGTGTGAACACCCTATTGTTTTCTTAGTGTGAGAAACTGAAAAAAAATATGATAGTTATATAAGATAGATCTTATTTATAAAAATAGATCCATATATATATATAAAAGATAGTTAATGTAGTTATACTACCAGTTTCTCTTAGTTCACTGAAAAGAAAGGTTTGTGCTATATAATTTCATTCCATTCTATTGTTTACACAATGATTGTTCAAAGATGACAGCAAAAGAAAAGGAAAATTAAAATGTGTTTTACAATGAAAAAAGAAAAGAAAAGAAAGGTTTATACTTTTATTGTTTGGACCATTAAATGCAGATATCCTGTATTCTAAGTAACTCATTTAAAGTTAAAGTAAAAATGTATTAACCACTGTTACCTTCTAATTATCTTGTTTTGAAATTTTGTTTTATTTTTTTCTCTTTAAAATAAAAAAAAAATCTTAGTAGCCACACTCATACTTTGCTACTTTTCTCAATTTCTGTGTGTAAATTGAACCACTTCCTAGGACTAGACTGGATTGTCAGGAGTCAGTCAGAGAGGCATGAAAGGAGAGCAGAGTTTTCAGAATCAAAAGGAACAGAAATAGACCAGTCTGATCTTTTGAAATGGATTGAAAAGAATCAAGAGTATGGAGAGTTTCCCTCCTTGTGGTGTCACTATCACTAAGGGCAGAAGTAGGGAACAAACTAAAAAGGAATTCATGTGGAGAAGGAAAGAAGTCATTAAAAAGAAAGACAAAACAAAAAAAGCATTGGAAACAAAGACACCCTAAGGTCATTTGAAGCTTGAAACCTCTGATCTAAACCCTGAGAGCTTCTCAATTATCTGTCCTTAAGCCCTGTGACTGTAGTACAGGTCCAAATTTCAACTGTGTTAAACTAAAATATGAGGAGTCATATTCTGATGAAAATTAATATTTTTACAGAACAGTGGGGTAGGTGTAATGCTGTTTTAGGGGAGAGTTACAGGAGTTGTCTTTTTATTTTAATAAAAAATACTTTGAGGTCTTTTTAAAAAGTGTTTTGTCTTAAAGTCTTAAAGATGGAAGATTCAGAATATTAAATTGGATGTAAAAAAACTCTCAAGCACATTATTATTTCATAAAAACTAAAAATGTGGTTATATAGAGAGCAAGAAAGAGTCTTTGTAAATAGGTAAAACAAAATTTTTTATTGTCTATTAATTGGTACTGTTAAATATAGAAGACAGATAGAACATGCAAAGAAAAAGATGGCATACATTCTCAAAATTTATTTCAACATCAATTAAACCAGCTGAAAAAGGAGAAACAAAAGCAATTAATCTCATTGGTGTGACCTCAAGCATGATTTCACCTCTCTCATATCCTACTTGCAAACTCCTCTACATCGTGGGCCCCTGACTCAGCCCTGTCTCCTGGACTCAAAAAGTCTTCCTGAGTCTTTCTGTCTTTGCATCATGAATTAGACTTTCTCTCATTTCAGTTACTGAAGTAAGAGTACAGTGCACTTTGCTCATTTCCCATCTCTTAGGGATTGTATTCTGCCTAATGTGGTCAGAGATCATATTAATTGCCTGATGTTCAATATCATGAAAACCGTTGTCTCATATATTTTTGTCTGAGAGTTTAGTTGTTTCATGCAGGATGGTAAATCTGGTCTCTGTTTTCCATCTTGGCCAAAAAAAAAATGTTAATCTCCAATAAAATAAAATTTTAAATCTCAATGTGTGATCTCAGGGTAATGGATGTGGGAGCATTTTTTTCAGTTCAGTCTGATGGGCAGTGACAGACTTATGGACTTATCAATTGTTACCAGATATAAAAAAAGAACCCATTGGCGGCCAGGGATTTAGCACAGTGGCTCAAGCCCTTGTTTGGTAAGTGTGAGGTAATGAGTTTGCTCCTTGGTACCAAAAAAAAAAAAAAAAAACCCTGCTTACCTGAGCTTATTTTGGACCCCAAGACCAAGTTGTGACTTAAAGTGGAAGATAATAGTAACTATGTAAGTTAGAACTTTGTTCCTCTTTTCTAATATGTTCCAAAGTGTGCCTCTGTCTCCTGGAGTTGCAAAGGGAAGCTGGAGAACAATTGGGGTAGAGGTAGATATTTTCTTTTCTCCTTCCTTCCTCCATTACCTCCTATATTCCACCCTCCCTCACTTCCTTGCTTTTAAAGATGTTGCCTACCTCACATTTGCTATGGGAACTCAAGTAAAAGTCTTGGGTCCCCATGCAGAAAAAAATCAGAGCGCTTAGTGCACCTCTGAAGGAAAGCATTAAAACACTATGAAATAAAAGTTTCTCCCACAAAGAAAAATTCAGAAGAAGAAAAAAAAAACAGAATTCTTTGGTTCAGAAATTACACCCTTTATACATTTTCTGAGTTTAGTTTTAGTCATAAGAATCTTTCTGTGTGAACACTTCTTGTGTGTGACTAAACACATTACTGCCTCTTTCACTAAGGGGCAAGTCAGCACTAACTCTTGGATAAAAGATCCTAGTGAGGGATTTTTATGTTCTTATGCTCTTCATTTACAGATGAGCAAATTGAGGTGTAGCATTAAATGGCATGGATTCTAAATTTAAGCAAGTATCATGCTTTGGGCATGTTCTGAACATCTTCTAAGGGTCTATTATTATTATTCAAATCTTGTATCCCGACGATGATACTATTGAGCAGTGGTGGAACCTCAGAGAGCCAGGGCCTTTGTGGAGTTCCTTAGGTCACTGGAGATGTTTTCTTCCAGAAGAGCTATGAGATATTACTCTCTCTGCCTCTGCCTCTCTCTCTCTCTCTCTCTCTCTCTCTCTCTCTCTCTCTCTCCCTCCCTCTGGATTTTCATCATACACACTCTCTTACACACATGAACTCCTGCCATAATGTGCTGTCATCTGTTGTCCTTACCAGAGACTAAAACAGTGAGGCTCAACTTATCTTTGAATTTGTACCATTAAATTCTAAGGTTAAATAAATCTTTCATTTTTATACAGTTAGCCACAAGTGGTGTTTCATTACAGTGTTAAAATCCTGATTAATAAAATCAGTCAGATTCCCAAACATATGCAAGCTTATAAATAACACTGTATTCCTTTTTAAAGGATAATAGAGCTCTGCCACCTAAAGGGATACAAAGTAATTCAGAGGTAATTCAGAGTCACTCCACAGAATCAGCCACACAGGATACATCAAGAAGTGCCAGCAGCCATATGTGGCAGATTCCATGCCCTGGCCATGACTACCCAGTAACTCTTGGTCACCCTTGCATTTTGTATTTCCTTAGCACAATGTCCCAGAGGAACCTACCAACTGACTGCATTATTGTGTATGAGGCCAGCAGCCTTGGTGAAAAGCAAAATACCTAAAGACTTCTATTATGTTTCACCTCAGAAAGTCATAAAATAAGAGATCCATGTCAAAGAGGTGATGCCTGTCTCCCACAGAAACAAGCAGCTCCCTGTCCAATGCACAGCATCCCCCAGTGCAAAGGCAAGGAGAAACCAGCCATACATTTTGCTTCCCCACAGCAAGGAGAATCAGAGAAGCAAGAACATACCTTGTCTTGGACAGCAACAATCTGGGGGAATACGCAAAGTACTAGTTCAGGGCAGATACTGCAAAAACCTGTAGTACTCCTAGTTTGGGGAGGACACTGCAAAAACCCTTTGCAGAAAGTTCTAGGACTGGAGAGAATTCACCCTTCCTGGAAGAGCAGTACCCCACCCACTCTGAAGCACTGTTTTGCATTCTCTAGTTCCTCATCCATTCCTCCTTTATGGCCATAACTGCTAAGCTTTATGAATCTGTAGATAAATAGTTATTGTTAGGCTATTATTGTTGAATACTGTGGAGCCTTATAAAGCTGTGCACTTTGTAGGTATTTACTGAAGGTCAATAGTAAGCCAACATTTGGCTTGTCTTAACATTAATAAAATAAAGATAGAACTCTTGTCTATGTAAAAGCATGGTATAGTCTTGGTTCTTAAGGTTTATCATTATTCACTTTATAGTTAATGCTACAATGATGATGGTTTTATTACTATAGCTAGGATGACATAGCTATTGGTATGAATTGCTTTTCTTAAAATGTCAATATCTACATTGTCTTGGGGTCACTGACAATACTGTTGCTCAATTTTGCAGAACTAGGTACAGGGCAAAGTACACTGCAACATTCCCTCTCAAATAAAAGAGGTAAATTGATCCTGGAAGAGACAAAGACCAATAGTCAGCTATTCTCAGAGGACACCCTGAAAAGTAGACATTAAATATAGTCTCCATACTAGAAACAAAATTTTCCACTACAATAAACCCACAACTCTCAGCACAAAACAAGTAAAAAAGCCAGAAATACCAGAAGACAAGCCAACAAAATGCTTCCTAAAGTTCCCCACTCCTCGATAGCTGATCCATGTGGGCAATAAAGGAGAGGAAACCAAAAGTCTGAATTATTCACAATCATATCAAGGAAGATACCAAAGTACTTCACAAGGCATTTGGCAAGATCAAAAAAGATACAAGTAATTACTGGGTCAGTTAAACAAAATTATCAGCAAGTTGAAAGAAGACACTAATAAAAAAAAATAGAAAAGCTAAACAAAATGAAAAAAGTATGCATAACCAGTAGAGAAAAGAATTAGAGTACCTTAAAGGCTCCAAATAGGAAATCAGAAGGTTGAAATTTCTATTGAAAGTATGGGCAAAAGAGATGACCAATATAATATGAGAAAACAGTCTCATAACTGAAAGAGATCTCTCACCAATAACCTACTAATGAGAGAGAACTTGCATGACTGAAACTACATGTCCCTTGAATACTGACTGTCCCATTTTCCCTTCTTTACTTTTCCTTGGTCCTTGACAACCATTCTTTGATTCTATGAATTTGAGTATTCTAGATACTTTTAGATCATTCATTAGTCATTCTCTCACAGCCTTCTTTCACTTACCATACTGTCCCCAAGGTCCATCTGTGTTGCAGCCTATGACAGAATTTTCTTCCTCTTAAAAGCTGACTAGAATACAACTTTTAATGCAGTACACTTTGGGCCAATTCTAATTTCTGTCAGATGCTGTTGAATATTAATTTAAACTTTAATTAAAACTCTGATCTAAATATTTAAATATTTTTATTTTAAACTTGGACAGGCACAAGTAGTTCTGTTTTGCAGCTGCATAATAAGGTGACTATAAATAACAATAATGAAGTGTACATCTCAGAAAGCTAGAACAATGTAAATTGAATATTTTCACCATAAAGAAATGTTACTTGAGGAGAGACACTTGATTTAAACATTTCACAATGAACACATGTGTTGAAATACAGTATCCTATTACTTTATTGGTACATATAACTTTTTTATGTTTTCATTTATTAGTTAAATAAAAACTTAAAGCCAAATTGTTAAAATTTAAAAATAAACATAAATTTAAAATAAGATTTTGATTAAATTTATGCCTCTAAAGTTCATTTTAAACTCATATAAGTATTAAAAATTGCTAATATTCTATTTCAAAAAAACTTGCAAATCAAAACAATATCAAGAAGTTTTTTAAAAAGATGTACAAAGAAAAAATAGATATTAACACAAATATCTATCTTAAAGTTTTATTCAAGAGCTTCCAAGTTCATTTTGCATTGATATAAGTCAAAAATTATCTTGAATTTTCAATTTAAAAGTATCAAAAGTAGACCAGAATTAGAAAGACAAAGGTCTCTAATTCAGGCATCAGTATAGATGATAATAGCTGATGTATCTTATTTCCAGTTCTCAAGACAAAAACCTGAGAGGTTGAGATCTTCTGTCTAGGCCAAGCCACACAAATCATAAGTGACTACACAGCCAACAGACTGGCTTTTTCTGTTCAGAGTTCTACCTGTCATTTGTAGTTGGGGAAGGACAGGACCAGAGGTGTGGGTCAGGCAGCAGGGGGCAGCAGTTCAGAGTCTGCAGAGACAGATGCCAGGCCTCAATTTTGTATCTTGCATTTGTAAACTATGTCACCTCAAGCAAGATATCTAATCCTTCTGTGCCTACCCTTCCTCATCTGTAAGGGAAATAGCAACAGTACCCACCTAATGAATCAAGTATTTTGAGCCATTATTTTTAAGTAAAGGAAAGCCCAAATACAGGCTACTTTGAAAGCCAGTTAGGCCCAGATTTAGCTCAGTGGTGCAGCATTTACCTGGCAAGCATGAGGCCATGAGTTAGATTCCTGGTACCCCACCTCTCAAAAAACAACAAAAAGGAGAAGGAGGAGGAGGAGGAGGAGGAGGAGGAGGAGGAGAAGGAGAAGAAGAAGAAGAAGAAGAAGAAGAAGAAGAAGAAGAAGAAGAAGAAGAAGAAGAAGAAGAAGAAAGAAAGCCACAACTAAAGAGTAAGAGCTTCATCCAGAAGAAAATAAGTATCGATGATCTATGAAAAGAAAAATGAAAAATATTAAAAATATGAGGTGTAAGGAAATTAAACTGATGGACTGATTTTCCTGAGGACAAAATTCAGGTCAGTCTTACATCTCAATTACTAGATTACAAGGTCCCTAAGCATACGGCTGGTATTTCATTGATCTGCACACTTATCCTTTAGTTTCTAGCACAGAACTGAGACTTTAAAAAGGTATCCATAGTGGGTGCAGAGAAATGAATTCGTTTAAAGAAAAAAAGTTTTTTGTGACAGCAGGAAATGCAAGAAAAGATAATGCAAAATATATTTTGAAATAACTTACCAGAAAGAATGTGGCTATCACTTATTTAAAGAAGAGACAAAATCAGAAGGAGGAGTTTGAAGTAAGAAATAAAGTTTTAGACATTTTGAATTTGAGATGCTAGTGGTACATTTAGGTGCAAATGTCTAGCAGATAGTTGGAAATGTGAAATTGAATTTGGAAGAGAAGATGGGGCTATAAATATCAATTTGAGAGTCATCTGCCTAGATGTGTGAGTTCAGCTATGAGAGGGAATGAAATGGTAAAAGAGAGAACCTAGGAATAAAAAAAGGGGGCAGACTGAGAAAAGGGAAATGAGTTAGGAAGTGTAATGAGTCATATTCTAGAGGGGACAAGACAAGATGGCATTGAGCATAAAAATGGAGCAGTTAATTTTAGATACCCAGTGAGACACCATTTCTTTGATTAAGGACCCAATGCACTACATCAGCCTTTGATGCACAGACATTTCTAAATTCCAAATAACAATGCAACACATAGACATCTGTACTTTTCTTGCCGTTCTACAGAATGGTTTAAACAGAAATTTTGTAACATTTTCTCCTTTGTCTTAGTGCAGGAAGAATCAACACTGTAATTCTGAAATGATTTGTTTCATACGTTTGACTAGAGCTAATGTGAGAATTGACATTCTTGCCAGGTAATAGTAAAATATGATGTCAAATAGAATACTTTTTCTCTTGTCTCAGCAGGAATTATGCTCTTTGTTAGATGTTTATTTTTAAGTCATCATTATATGTTGCTAACTTCCTATTTTTAGTAATTTAATTTGGGCTGGACTGAAATTTTTTCTCGAGGTGAGTGATATAATAGCTAGAATATTAATTGACATGTTCAGGCAGGGGTAGAAAACTATTTGAGAAAAATGTAAATTGAAAGGACAGAAAGGTGGTGCTTAGGAATTCATAAGTGCCTTAACCTCCACCAAGGGCCGGCCCTGCCACCGGGAACTCAGCTCAAGCCAGCCTCAGGGCAAGGCTGCCCAGAACCTCCACTGGGGGTCCACCCTGCCACCAGGAACTCAGCGCAAGCCTGCCTCAGGGCAAGGCCGCCCTTAACCTCCACCAAGGACTGGCCCTGCCACCAGGAACTCAGGGCAAGCACACTTCAAGGCAAGGCTGCCCGGAACCTCCACTGACGGCCCACCCTGCAACCCAGAACTCAGCATAAGCCCGCCTCAGGGCAAGGCTGCCCAAAACCTCCAACGGGAGCCCGCCCTGAAACTAGGAACTCAGCGCAAGCCCGATTCAGGGGTATGCTGCCCAGAACCTCCCCGTGGGCCTGCCATGCCACCGGGAACATCAAGGAGGCCTGCCTAAGACTGAAAACTGCCCTGAACTACTACAGATGGGCCTGCCCTCCCACCTGGAACATTAGAAGATCTCAGCAGGACCCACTTAGTGTGAGAAAATTTGGAACTTTGCTCCCAGGTGGCAAACTTTAGACTACAGTGGACTGACTGTATCAATGTGGTGAGTATACCCCTAAAATAGAGGTGAACAGGGGATAAATAGGGCCATTAGTAAAACTCCCTACAACTAACTGTAAGACTTTGGTGTGTCTGAAAAGAGTGTGTTTGATCTCCTCCTACACATAGAAAACACCAGGCAGAGTGAAAATGACAACATGAAAAAGCAAAATGCACTCTCAAATATATAGTTCACCAGAAGCAAGTACAGGAGACATTGAAATAGAGGACCCCAAAAGAAACATACTTATCTCTGAAAAGATAGTGAGTGAAATAAAAAACAACTGCATCAGGCTATAGAGGAAATCAAATTAAAAGTAGTCTCCCATGTAAAGATAGAAATAACAACTTTAGTAAAGAAGTTGTTGAATACAGTTAAAGAAGAACTAGAGAAAAAACTACATGAGCATGGGAAACTGATTGAAACTTTGAATGAACAATATAGAAAACAAGCAGAGTTCATGAAACAAACTCAAAGAGACATCCAACAAACAAAAATCTTATTGAAAATGTGCAAAACCACCTAAAGGAAGCTGAGGATACGATTTCAGACCTTGAGGAAAGAATCACAATTAGTGATCAGGAAAGGATAGAACTTTTAAAAATAACAAAGCAGCATGAAATGACAATACAGAAGCTTCAAGATCATGCCAAGAGCAACAATATAAGAATAATAGGCATTAGCGAAGATACAGGAGTGCAGCAAATGACATACATAAAGTATTTACAGAAATAATAGCAGAAAATTTCCCAAACATGGGGAAAGAATCTGATATGCAGATAAGTGAGGCATATAGAACACCAAACATCACAATCAACATAAATTCACACCCAGACACATAATAATTAAGATCTCAGACATACAGCATAAAAAGAGATTACTAAAAGTTGTCAGAGAAAAGACACAACTGACCTATCAAGGAAAGCCTATTACAATCACAGCACACTTTTCAGCACAAACCCTCAAGTCAAGAAGAGCTTGCAGTGAGGTATTTGAAGTCCTGAAAGAAAACAACCTTCAACGCAGACTGATGGACCCAGCAAAACTCTCATTCAAATTTAGTGGAGAAACAAGATACTTCCATGACAAAGAACAACTGAAGAAATTCATGTCCACCAAACCAATCCTAAAAAGAGTGCTGAAAGACATACTAGACAGAGATAAAAATGACCACAATCCCCTAAACAACAACAGAAAGAAACCACCAGGTAGGATAAGCAATTAAATAAGAGGAGAAGCAGAAACAAACAACTGGAACATAACATGGCAAAGTCCAGCCAGTACATATCAGTGATATCCATAAATATAAATGGCCTCAATTCACCTATAAAAAGAAATAGATTGACAGAATGGATCAAGAAACAGGATCCCACAATATGCTGTACACAAGAAACACATCTGACCCAAAAGGAAACACATAGATTAAAAGTCAAAGGATGGACAACAGTATTCCATGCAACAGGAACCCAGAAAAAAGCAGGGTAGCTATTCTATTTGCAGACAACATGAACTTCAAACCTAAAATGATTAAAATAGATAGAGAAGGTCACTACATACTTATTCATGGAAAAATTCAAGAAGAAGAACTAACAATTATAAATATATATGCGCCAAATACAGGAGCACCCAACTATATAAGACAGATATTAATGGACATGAAAAACCAAATACCAAGAACACAATTATAACAGGAGATCTTAACAACCCATTTTCACAAAGAGATAGATCAACTAGACAAAAAGTCAGCAAAGAAAGAACTGAATCATAACTGTGAGCAATTGAACTTAGTATATGTTTACAGAGTGTTCCACCCAACCACATCAGAATACACATTCTCCTCACTACACATGGGACATTCTCCAAAATAGACCATATATTATACCATAAAACATTCTTAAGTAAATGCAAAGGTACTGAAATCATACCATGCATAATATCTGACCATAGTGCACTGAAATTAGAAATTAATGGCAAAAGAAATTGTAAAACCTACATAAATACATGGAAATTAAATAACAGCCTTTTGAACAACCAGTGGGCTACAGATGAAACTAAAGAAGAAATAAAGCAATACCTACAATTCAATGAAAATATAGAAACAATATACTGTAATCTGTGGGATGCAATGAAAGCAGACTTAAGAGGGAAATATATAGCAATAAATTGTCATATCAAGAAAACAGAACAAGCACAAATAAACAAACTAATGCTCCATCTCAAGCTTCTAGAAAAAGAAGAGCAAGCTAAACCCAAAGCTCATAGAAGAGAGGAAATTGTAAAAATTAGAGCAGGAATCAATGCAATTGAAACTAAAAAACAATACAAAGAATTAATGAATCAAAAGGCTGGCTTTTTGGGAGAATAAACAAAATTGACAAACCCCTAGCTAACCTTATCAAGAGAAAGAAAGAAAAAACCCAAATTCATGCAATAAGAAATGAAAAGGAAGAAATTAGTACAGATCCCATGGAAATTGAAAAGATCATGAATACCCACTTTGAAAATCTCTACTCACATAGAGTGGAAAACACAGAGGAAATGGACAGATTTCTAGAAACATAGGAACCACCAAAGCTCAACTAAGAAGATATAGCAATTTTGACCAACCCAATATCAGCTATTGAAAATGAAAATGTAATTCAAAACTTACCAACAAAGAAAAGCCCAGGTCCTGATGGATTCACAGCTGAATTCTACAAGAAATTTGGAGAAGATTTGATGCCAGTACTCCTTAACCTTTACAACAAAATTGAGAAAAAAGCAATCCTCCCTAAATCATTCCTGGAGGTAAGTATTACTCTGATACCAAAACCAGAGAAAGATCCAACCAAAAAAGAGAACTATAGGCCAGTCTCACTAATGAACATTGATGCAAAGATTCTCAGCAAAATACTGGCAAATAGAATGCAGAAAATCGTCAAGAAGATTATGCATCATGACCAAGGGGGGTTCATTCCAGGAATGCAGGGATGGTTTAACATATGCAAATCAATAAATGTAATACACCACATCAACAGAGCCAAAAACAAAAACCACATAGTCATCTCAATAGATGCAGAAAAAGCTTCTGACAAAGTCCAACACATTTTCATGATAAAACCCTTCAGAATACATGGCATCTACCTCAACCTTATAAAGGCCATGTATGACAAGGCAACAGCCAACATTATACTAAATGGACAAAAACTGAAAGCTTTCACTTTAAAATCAGGAACAACACAAGGATGTCCACTCTCACCACTCCTTTTCAACATAGTTCTGGAAACACTAGCCAGGGCAATAAGAATAGAGAGAGAAATAAAAGGAGTAAAGATAGTAAAGGAAGAAGTTAAATTATCACTATTTGCAGATGACATGAATCTCTATATAGAAGACCCAAAAAACTCCATTATAAGACTACTAGAGGTAATAAACAAGTTCAGCAGTGTAGCTGGATACAAAGTCAATGCTCAAAAATCAATAGCATTCCTGTACACAAACAAAAAACTCACAGAGAGAGAAATTATGGAAATATCGCCTTTTACAATAACATATAAAAAAATGAAATACTTAGGAATCAACCTAACTAAAAATGTATAAGACTTATATGCTGAAGATTATACTATGCTGAAAAAGGAGATTGAAGAGGATATTAGAAAATGGAAGGACATTCCTTGATCTTGGTTAGGAAGAACCAACATTGTGAAAATGGCTATACTCCCAAAACTGTTATATAGATTTAATGCAATCCCAATCAAAATACCATTGACATACCTCACAGTTCTATAAAAAACACTCCTAAAATTCATTTGGAAACAGAAGAAACCTAGAATAGCAAAGGCAATTCTAGGCAGCAAAAGCAAGGCAGGAGGCATCTCAATTCCTGACTTGAAACAGTACTATAAAGCCACAGTGATAAAATCTGCTTGGTACTGGCAAAGAAATAGACCTGAGGATCAATGGATCAGATTAGAAGATGCAAGCACAACTACGAAGACACTCAGCCACCTGATATTTGACAAAGGGGCTAAATATGTCCCCTGGAAGAAGGATAGTCTCTTTAATAAATGGTGTTGGAAACATTGGCTCTCCACATGCCAAAGACTGAAACTAGATCCATGCATATTACCATGCACAAAACTAAAGTCTAAATGGATCAAAGACCTCAACATTAAAACAAAAACACTAAATCTACTGGAAGACAAGGTAAGTAGAAGTCTTGGAGACATAGGGGTAGGCAGAGAATTCATGAACCAAACGCAAACTGCACGGGAAACACTTCTAAGAATCAACAACTGGGATCTCACATTATTGAAAAGTTTCTGAACTTCAAAGGAAATCACCAACAGACTGAAAAGAAAACCATCAGAGTGGGAAAGAATTTTAACCAGCAACACTTCAGACAAAGAACCTCTGTCCAGTATATATAAAGAATTGGAAAACATCAAGCCCCCCAAATTCAAAGACCCTCTCCAAAAATGGGCATCTGAAATGAACACACAGTTCTCAGAGAAAGATATACAAATGGCAAATAAATACATGAAGAAATGTTCACCATCACTGGTCATTCAAGAAATGCAGATTAAAACTGCATTGAGATTCCACCTTACTCCAAAAAGAATAGCTGCCATCAAGAAATCAATTGATAACAAATATTGGTGAGGCTGCGGGGAAAAAGGAATACTGTTCCACTATTGGTGGGAATGTAGACTGGTGCAACCATGATGGAAATCCATATGGAGAATTCTCAGAAGACTGGGATTGGAAGCCCCATTCAATCCAGCTATCCCCTTCCTGGGTATTTTCCCCAAAGAACTGAAAAGTTCATATCACAATGATATATGTGCACCCATGGTCATAGCTGCACAATTTGTGATAGCTAAATCCTGGAAACAACCCAGATGCCCATCAACTGCAGCGTGGATGAAAAAGATGTGGCATTTTTATACAATGGAATATTACTCAGCCTAAAAAAGGATGATCTTGAGGCCTTCATAGGCAAATGGAGACAACTTCAGACTATCCTCATTAGTGAAATAAATAAGAATCATATTTATAAATATCATATCATGTCTCTAGTGTAAAAAGTAAATAAGAACTGCAAGAGTAATAAAACCAAAATGTGTAACTGCTATTGTAAAAAAAGGAAAAGAAAGTGCTCTAAGGGATATAACTGCATGTGTGTTTGAGTGTGTAAAATACATGACCATATTGCTGAATTTTTGTTGGATCTTTGAGCAGAACTGTTTGTAGTCTGACTGTTTGAATATTTACTATGTACCCCTTAACTTTGTAACATGAACAACTACATCCAGGATGACAGTACGTAATTTACAAATTACTGATTTCTTAGTGGGGTTTTTTCTCATTCTCCTTTTTCTTTTTTTCTTCTAGAATTCTGTATTGTTGCTGCCTTTTTTTCTGTTTTGCCTTTTTTTCTTCTCTTTAAATAAAATTTTAAAATTGTATAATTGCTATTGTAAAAAAAAAAGAGGAAATAGGAAGTGCTATAAAAGATATAGCTGCATGTATGTGGGATTGATGACTATATTTCTAGGTTCTTGTTGGATTGTTGAACAGATCTGTTTGCACTCTCACTGTTTTAGTGTCCACTTTGTGTGCTTTAATTCTGTAACTTGAATAACTATTTCTAGAAGAACAATATGTAATTTATCAACTAGTGATTTCTTACTGTTTGTCTTGAAATTCTGTAATATTTCTACTTTTTTTCCTTTTTTTTCCTCTTTAAATAAATTAAAAAAAGAATTCAGAAGCACAAGGTAAAACAAATTTAATTTTCCTGATTTTCATACTCTTAGAAAGTAAGGACATAAATTCTGACTTTAAGCAGAACTTCCAAGAAATGTGTAAGAAGCTTGTACTAGGTGTCAGCCTTACCTAATAGAAAAAAGTCACTTGACTAATTGTTTCTTTACTTTCATAAAATCTAAACTCCTTCCATTAAGATTCAACATTTCATTTTATAGTCAAATTCTACTGTGTCTGTATTGACTTTTCAGGATGTTTAAAGTATCTGGCATTCAGTAAGGCTCTGTCTCATGGATATGTTAAGAATGGTTAAGGATGACCACTAGTATTGTATCCAGGAAGGTGATAGAAAAGGAAATCATTTCCTAAGGGGTCAGCTCACAAGAGGAATGTTTTCATGTAATGACCACTTTTGCTGCCTCTGAAGCTATCGTGATGGGACTTGTAAATATTGGATTCCACGTAACTATGAGCTTCTGGTTTGTTGCCTTGGATGTCTGCCTCCTACTGCATAGACTTGGCATGAAAGCACAGGTTAAACATTCATGTGCTTCAAGGTAAGTATTAAAGAAGATAATTTCTCTATACTCATATTTAAAATTAACATATGAATTGAAAATAAATTGGTACCTTTTCATTGGTGACAATTAATAACAACTAAAGTTTCCTGGATGATTATTATGACCAACAATGTTTTACTTACCTTAATTCAGTTTGCTTTAATTCTCACATAAACCTATAAGATGAGTATGCTGTCTTCACTTAGCAGATAACAAAAGTGAAGCCCTGAATGACTAGAAAACTTTCATAAGGTCACAAAGCTAGTGAAGATGAGATTTACAATCCATGCAGTCTGAGTAAGCAACGTTTTTGAAGTTTAGATGCAATGTGTGTACAAAACACCAAATCCTTTTGGGGATGAGTTAGTAATTAGGCTTTTTAAGCACAGCTCATAAATAAGGATAGCTTACAGTGTTTAGAAATGAAGATCCCAATGTGAGGCATTTTAACCTCAGTGAGCCCAAGATAAGTACTTTAAATACACGCAGAGATTAGTGTATAAAGAATGACAGATGTTGATGAGAAAGTATGCATAATCATCATGCTTCCAGTGCAAAAAATTGTCATCAATAAACCTTCTTTGAACACATTTTATACATCAAATAGACAGTTAAATTACATTTCAAATTCAGATTGGTTTGATTCTGTATAGAAGCTAGCAAAGAAGAGAAAAATTCTAGTAAATTTTTGAGGCTAAAGGTTAATCAGAGATTCCCTGGAAGCACATGTTGTCTAGAAAGTTATAACTAATGACTTAATTTGAATGGTCTCATTTATTCAGAGAATGCTGCATGTGACATTGTGTTTTCCTTAGCCATTTGATGGACTATCAACTGCTATACATCTGCATGAGCATTAATTATTTTAAGTAGTGAAAACATAAGCAAAAATCACCATCAATAGGATCATTGCATCCTAAAATAATTTTCTGTGATCTTCAGTATATTTTCTTCCCTGAAGACAATGGTTTTAGAGTAAAAATGAAGATAGCCATTCCTGGTTTTTTATACCAAGAATGTCCTCCACTGTCCTCATGTGCTCATAGGTGGGGCTTTTGGAAGGTGACTGAGTTATTGGGGTGGTTCAGCTGACCTGCTGTTAGAAGGTGGAGCCTAGCAAAACTCACTGTAAGCATGACATGAAGGGTCTATCTCCCTCTCCCAATCTTTCTTTCTCTCTCTCTGCTTCCTGCGCATCATGAGTAGCTCTCCTCCACTATACACCCCTTCCATGCCATTTCTGCCTTGGAGCCAGCCAACCACAGACTATAAACATGAGGCAAAATGAAAACCTTTAAATTTAGTTGTCTGGTATTTTGTCCCAGTGTCAAAGAAAGTGACTAAGATACTGTTTCAGAGAGGAAATTCTCCATGAACTGCTTGCATTCCTATCCACTATGTCCTTTGAAAACCCTATATACTTAACCACTGTCCTATCATAGCAACTCTAATTCTTTGTTTTTTCAGTCACCTCTATGTCTAAAACTTTCGGTCAACTATGAATTGCTTGAAGACATAAAGTATACTTTATTCATCTTGTCAGTCCAGTGCCTGGCCCAGTGACCAGTGTAAAAACCACAGGCTCTCCAAACTAAGTTCATAAACTTGATGAGAAAGACAGGAAGTAAAAAAGGGAGGAAGAGAGAAAAAAGAGAAGAAGGTGAGAGAGGATAGAAGAGAAAAAGAAGGAAAGAAAAGGAAGATTCTAATGGTACAATAGGGGCAAAAGAAGTTACTTATAAATGATCATCTAGATATCTGATCTGGCTCAGAGGAAAAAAAATAGCATCTGGCATATTCCAAAATTTGGTAGTTATCTGTAGGAAGAGAATCTAGAATAAGAGCAAGCAGACAGTGAATTAGAAGGAAAGCATGAAATTGTAGAGTTAAGAAGAAGAGGCAGTTAGAAAAGGTTTCACAAAGCAGCAAACGTCAGTGCTGCTGAGAGAACAAGTTGGAAGTGGACTGAGTTACCGTGGGTTTGGCATGCAGGATAGATGGCATCCTTGACAGTAGCCATTTCCTGGAAAGAGCAGACAGAAAAACTGCATTGGGTTGAGTTATGCAACAATACAAGCTGAAACAGAAGAGCCATATTTTTAGAGGAGTTAGTGGAAAGACAACAGCCATGACAGCAAGATGTAGAGTTAGTAAAAACAGTCCCTTGAGAGGATGAGAAAGGTTGTGGAAACAATCCAGTCAGCAGCAAGAACAAACATTTCCTTTGTAAGGAGAAGGAGACACATTGTGTGAGAACAGAGGGAGATGGATGATAAGATTGATGCTTGGATATTAAAGAAGTTCTCAGTTGATTGCATCTATTTTTCCATGAAATGTGTGGCATTTATTGTCAGTGAAAGGGGAGAAATTTCTTCAAGAAAGAATAAAATTGATTTATATAGACAGTGGGGAAATCCCAAGTAGTTTTTTGTTGTTGCTTTGGGGGGGGGTATTTTTTAAAGAATAAGATACAGGTTTGTTTGCAAGGGTGTCTAACTATAGTGCCAAATTGTTGAACATGCTCTGGGAAATATTAAAAGATATTCTAAATTTGTAAAATTGAAAATATTTTATTTCATTTTATGGCAGAAGTACTATCTAAGCAACCATTGCAATATTTTAAACTCAAGGAAATAGCTTCAAACATACAAGTTTAAGGTTCTTCACAGAGGATTTAACAATAGTCATTTTCAAAAAAAATAGATGCAATCAACTGAAAGTCATTTTCAAGGTATATAAACACACTATTTATGTTAGTTGCTTATATACCTTGCTTTCTTTAATTTTCATAACTTGATGAAATAATCATTATATACCTTTTAAAGTGAGAAAACTGATGTGCTAAAAGGTAACTCAGCCAAAATTAACACAGGTATCAAAGAGTAGGAAAAAAAATATATGAACCCTAATTTCATTTCTCTCCATGATTCTGTCTCAAAACTTGCTTCATGAAACTCTACAATTATCACTATGAATTTTAAAAGATACATCCATTTAAAGCTCCGTGTAACTTATTCATATCCATAATTCAATTTATAATAATGTGTACTAAATTTATCCCCTCCTTTGAAAATATATATTAATAAACACTATTTAAGTACAAGAAAAATACTGTGGGGAAAAGAGAACTAAAAATGTGAATTAGGTTAGAAATAGCTTTAGAGCATTAGCAGCATTTGAAAATGCACAAAACATTACTCTGGACATAGAACAAGAGTATATATGTAAGACCACTGGTATAACATCCAGCACACAGTGAGTGCTCTATAAATGTTTGTTTTCACTCTTTCTAATATGTAAAAAACCAGTAAGATCACAGAATTGGTGTCCTATGTAGGTCCATAAAAATAATCTATAAGATATTGAGAAAATTACTGGTAATATGTTTTGGAAGTTCTATGGATAAAATCATTAATCCATTAGTAGAACACATGTCTATGAAATATTGGTTCACCTTGATTGCATTGCCTACAATTTCTCATAACTTTATGAAAATAACAAAGGAATGCACTTTAATGAAAATAATTTTTGAAATGTTTTACAATAAATATACATTACAGTACATTTCAAGGTTGTGTTGAGACTCACACATCTGAGTAACTTGCCTCTCTCTTTTTTGTACCCAGGATCGAATTCACAACCTTGCACTTATGAGGCCAGAACTTACACCACTAAGCTAAATCACCATCCCATCTCTTTTATTATCTCCCCGAATAGCTTCCAATCTCCAGCCATTTCTAAACATTATATGACTAAGTATAAGAATGTGAAGAGAGAATGGGAGAATCTGTTTTTTCCAATTTGAATGTTCTAACTCATGCATCCATAAAAGCTGGTCATATAATATTCTGAGGCAAGGAGAACAAATCTCAGCACTGAAAAGCAGAACATCTGCTTACAATGACTAGTGCCATTAGTTATTATCACAGGAGCTTTTGGAATATT
This sequence comes from Hydrochoerus hydrochaeris, assembly GCA_004027455.1. NCBI lineage: Eukaryota > Metazoa > Chordata > Mammalia > Rodentia > Hydrochaeridae > Hydrochoerus > Hydrochoerus hydrochaeris. The sequence continues at coordinate 62,766 of PVLA01008006.1, read as the reverse complement.
CTTCCCTAAGAATGAACCAGAAACAAGACCTGGACTGCTTAAAGTGATGGAGGTAGCTACTAAGGTTCTTTCTCAATCAAATGCCTCAGATCATTATATTTAAAACACTGTTCTAGAGATGAGTAAAATGAGCAAATTGTTCCTTCTTGTGAACTATAAAGATATTATCAACTTTGTTCCCTATTCCATGAAAAGATATTTGATCTATCATGATATTCCAGCAACTGTAAAAGAGAACACTATACCTTCTTTGTGGAAAAATATAAGTGCACAGTTGCTTGTATTTGACTTTTTGACTTAAAAAGACCCATAGAGTGTTATACACATGTCCAACTTTAAGAAATTATGTGACAAAATAATAAAAAAGAAGAAAACAAGACAAAGGAAAAAGCAAAAAAAGACACAAAAGAAAGACATAAAAATGAAAAGATTTTTTTAAAAATGATGTAAGTCTGACAAAAAGCCCAAGGAAAGGTGGAAGCTCCCTAGATTGATCATCATCACTATTGATTCACAGAATGCAAAATATTTAATCACCCTTATTCCACCACAGTTTGTGCAGAATGAATGACAAAAATTACAGAAGAAATGTGCTTACAAACAGGAGATGGAAAATGGCTACAAATGATTTGTAATCCAAACGGCATCTGATTTCTTATTCCAAAAACCAAATACATGCAATAATCTTGATGAAAAAATTAAACAGTGTGTAAGAATTTTTAAAGTCTGATGAATAGAAAAACATGCTGTGATTTTGTTCAAAATGTGTCACTATTTTAAATTACAAATTATCTCCACTTTAACAATAAATTCAAGCAACTTTCAATGAAAATTATACCTGAATCATTTCTGGAATCTGGAAGGCTGATTCTAAAGTTCACATAGGAATAAAAATAGGCAAGAAGGGCTAAGAAGATTGGAAAGAACTCTACATGTAATGTAAGTAAAGATATTTGATATTTATTAAATATCAAAACATTCTATGACCTTGTTCAAATAAAATAATGCCATACTGGTGATTTTAAAAAATGAGATAATAAATGGAGAAGTACACAAAAGAGTCAAACAGACTATGTACAAATGCCAATTTGGTTAAAGACAAAAGTGATATTTAAGGAGACCAGTGATTATATAAATGTAGTTAGAACTGATTATTAGTTATCTATTTGGAAAGTATGAAATTAAACCACTGCCTATATCATGAATACAAATATGAATATATTCTTGGAATTCCAAAAGTATTGAGTAAAAGAAGAATACATAGCTTTCCTCTTAAAAACTCTTAATTCTGGGTTAGAATATTTGACACACAAAACCTAGAAATCATAAAGGAGACAGCAGTTTGGTGTTACCAAAATTTAAATCTTCCATATATAAGATAATATAAAAAGATAAAGACAAATGACAACTAGGAAATATTTACATATTTGAGGTACAATAAAAGAACATGATGAATGCTGCTGAATTTTTAAAAAGTCATTACAATAAAAGACATAGTTCCATTAATCGCTTTCACTTCAAACACACCATTCTTGCTTTTTCTGAGCAGTTCTGGGAGTTCTCTTTCATGAGTGTCTTTAGTTGCACTGTCAAGGTTGCCTTAATGTCTTGCACGATTTCATACACTTAATCTTTTGTGGTCATTTTGACTTGAGGGGAGGCCCAGAAGTCACATGGTGCCTGATGCAGTGTGTAAGGTAGATGATTGCAGTGTAATATTATAATGGCCCTGGTTTTCTGTTACATGGCACCAAACAAAAATATTCACTATATTTCCATCACACCTCAAAAAGACATGAAAGAAGGCTTCCAGAACTGCTTCATAAAGTGGAAATAATGATGTGATACATGCATTCAAAGTAAAGAATATTTAAGGGAAATTAATAGCAATGTGTCTTTCACTGAAGGATTATTTTTTTAAATTTTAAAAACAAAAAATAAAGAATAAAAATGTTAACACAGACTTTCAAAACAAAATAATAGGAGATTAACATCAAAAGACTTTTTAAGTATATAAACATATAAACATTCACTATATATTTTGATCTGATCTCTATTAAGAAAAAAAGCTATTTAGAAAAGATCTTATAAGTCAGCCATACTGTACTCTCTTTGTCCCATTGAAAGGAGCATCTACCTCTCCTTAGGAACAGAAGACACTCTTCTTTTGTCTTTCCCCACTGAGTTACTCTCCCACAAAATATTAACTGGTTCATTCTGGTAAACATCTACTGAAATTGTTTTCAAACTATGTGCTACTCCATAGAAATAAGCATCACTGGGGTGGAGACAAAGCCTCTAAAACTGTAAATTAATTATTAACTGCATGAATACAGTCTTAAAGATGAGAAACTGAGGCACAGAAATTAATCATCTTGTCACCTGCCTGATGTTAATATCCGCTGGTGTGCATGAGTGCTCCAAGGGTTTACTCTCAAATTGTCAGTGAGTCATGAAGGTGCCCTTATAGAGGAAATGAGTCCCTCAACTTAGCCCACACATGTCATGGGTTGTGGCTAGTCACAAGAAAGAATTGCTCAGCTATCATTAGGAGGCATAAGCAGATTTGATAAACAGATTTAAAGAAGTACACAGAGGGGTGTATAGATGTTTGAGGGTAAAAGGAGCTATGGTCTGAGACTCAGGATATACATGTGTTCTTGGAAATATCGTTTAAAGTAGGTGATATAAAATGTTCTTTGAACTCTTAGAATCTGTTTCTTCATTTTAAGGTCAGGTTGTTGCCTTTATCTTTTATAACTAGGATAATTTATGAATTTGTATTATCTTTAAGGGATTTGGTTGTGATGAGCCTGGTGGAGGGGCAAACAAAAAAGACTGCAGAAAGCAAACAAAGCTGGGATGTAAAGATATAAAATACAAATATAAATAACTCGATAATCTTGTGTCCTAAAGTTGTAATTTTCTTTTTTCTTTTTTTTATTTAAAGAGAAATAAGAGCATGAAAAGGGTAGAGAGAATACAGAATTTGAAAAAAAAAGATAAACAATAAGAAATCACTAGTTGATAAATTACATATTGTCCTCTTTGAAATAGTTGTTCAAGTTACAAAATTAAAGCATACAAAGTAGATATTCAGTGAGAGTGTAAACAGCTATGCATGCATGAATCTCTACATGTATTTCTATCCTTTCTGTATTAGAGGGAAAAACAAAACTTAGCAAGACAAAACAAAACAAATTCCTATAAAAACATGAAACCAAAAAGTCATGTAAAACTACTGTACAAGGTGATTTACAATGATTGCTGTGTTGTTTCTTATTATTTTCAATAGAATTGTCTATATCATCAGGCATGAATGAATATAGCAGTACATAACAATATTAGTAAAAATAAAACATTGCAGACAGTATAACACTTCAAAGGCAGGTAATAATCAAGCCAGAGTGGATATTCTAGTGAATCTTGTCATCTTAAGTGCAGTTGCCTATACTGTCAGACTTGATACTATCAATCATAACAGCTTTGAATAAAATCTATCAATACAAAACATCGATCCAACAAACCAGATTTGATTATGATCAGTCATGGTAAAACTGTAGGTTTTATAGAGCTTTAGATTAAGTTAATAGGAAATTAAGGATGATTACTGTACTATATCCTGTTATTTTTGGGATTACTGTCTGTGCCCTCAAATCTAATACAGGTAGAATGACTGGAACAGAATATAATACATCTAAGCAGAATAGTGTGAGTAATGTCAGTTTTAAATCCTGGTGCACTATTAACAATATAGTGTATCAAGGCCATCTGTGTTAGATTCTAGCCGTCCTTCTCTGCCTCATTTTTGCTATGCTACTTTTCTGCCTTTGTTTGTCTAGTTTTCTCCTTCATTCTACTGCCTGCCCCACTCATTGAGGCCTTTCTGCCACTGTTCCTAAAATCCTGGTATTTTTTTCTCTCTCTCTAGAATGTCCTTCAGTATTCTCTGTAGGGTTGGATTGGTGATCACAAACTCCCCCAGTTCCTCTTTGACATGGAAGCATCTTGTTTCTCAATTAATTTCAAGTGACAGTTTTGCAAGGCACATCAATCTGGGCTGGAGGTTATTTTCTTTCAGGGCTTGGAAGACTTTGCTCCAAGCTCTTCTTAATCTGATGGTCTGTGTTGAGAAATCAGCCATGATCCTGATGGGTTTACCTTTATAGGTAATCTGTTTCTTTTCTCTGATGGCTTTTAATATTCTGTTTTTATATTGAATTTCTGGTATATTGATTATTATACATCTGGGTGTAGATCTGTTTTGGTTGTAGGTGGCTGGAGTTCTGTATGCCTCACATAACCGAATTTCATTTTCTTTTCCCATGCTTAGGAAGTTTTCCTTAATTATTTCCATGAATAGCCTTTGTAATTCACCTGTATGTATTCCTGCTTCTTCTTTCACATTTCTTATTCTTAAATTGTAGATTCTCTTGTCATCTTGTAGCCTTTGTATTGTTACTGCCTGTTTCCTTGTTATTTTTAAGAGATCTTTCCTTTCATGATCACACATTGAAAACTTGTCTTCAAGTTTTGACAGTCTATCCTTAGTTTCTTTTAAGGCATTTTGCCAGCTTTCAATGGAGTTTTTAATTTCCTGGTAGTCTCTTTGAATCTGCTTCATGTATTCTATATTTTCCTTATATTCTTTATCAAATATTCTCTCCTTGTTTTGTGTTCCTCCCTTCTTCTATCTGTATCTTCCTGAGAGATGCATCCTGAGATCATTTCTTTTATTACTCTACTCATATCTTGCTTTAGTGATTTAATATTTCAGTTTTGAGCTCATCTACAAGGTCCTGAAGATATCTCTTAATGTCCATTGAAGCCATGTCTGATGTTGCATGTTTGCTGCCTTCAGTCTCCCTTGTTTTTCCCTCTCCTGGATCAGGGCTCTCAGGGTTCTGGGCTGGGGGCCTCCTCCTGACTCTCTCTCCTGTCATGACCCTGGCTTCCTCCACACAGGTTACAGTGCAGGTCCCAGCCCCCTTCCCTGTTGGCCATGTTTCCTCCGAAGCATGCTGGCGAGGGACCTCCGCCCTCTCCTGACTGCTCTTGTCACTGAGGTGTAAGCAGCGGCTGCATATGCCTGCCCCTCTCCACCGGGCCAGGCAAACTTCAGGGGCCTTCACCAGGTTAGTGCTTGCTAGGCACAGGGAATCGATTTGGGATGGCTCATTGGGTCCCAGCCAGGGGTGTGGCCCTAAAGCTGTAATTTTCTAAAATAACCACTTTTAAAGTTAAGATTTTCCTCGTCTCCTTTCTACAATTCTTTTATCCTACTCCAACCATTAATATAGCATAAATAAAAAGCAAACTAAATATAAAGAACTTTAGATATTTCCTGAAAATATAAGCATAGTGAATGCAAAGAAAAATATGTGAACTGGGGGTTGAACCTGAGAGGTAGTTCTGGATCTATCTGTAACTCATGATGAGGTTGTAGGAGGTGGTCAGTCACCCCACTTGCATACCCTAGCCCCCTCATTTTCAGCTCTGATTGTACACTGCACTCTCTTGGGAACTTTTAAAACAACATAGGGTTTGAGTCAACCCGAAGCAACTAAAATCACACTCTCAGAGAGTAAATCCCAGGCAGTAATAATGATTAAAACCTCCCCATAGGATTCTAAGATATTGTAAAGGACTGTCTCCAGGCCCAGAGGTAAGTTCTGTGTTAGAAATTTTATGATGCCTTAGCTAAGTCTATCACTGGGGCCTTACTCTGAGAACTAGGCTAATTTCTTCCACTAAGATTTAGCACATATATTGAGGTAATCAAGAAAGGGTGGCATGATGGTAAGGCCTCTAAACCCAGTACTCAGGATATGGAGCCAGGAGAATCATGGTTTGGAAATCAGCATGGGGTAGATTGTGAGATCAAGGTCAGGCTAAACCAGACAGAGACTCTGTCTCAAAGATAGGTTTGTTTCTGACTCCAAGCACCTGACCTTTTCTTTTCATTTACTTTAGAAAATTGGCAATTATGCAACTTTTTTTCTGCCCTTTTGAGATGTAAATCTTTTCATGGTCTCTTGCTAATTTGTACCTACAAATATCTTTCTTAAGAAACTGATTGTCTTTCCACTGAAATGGAATCAAAGAAACTGGTGCCCTTATCTCTTGTCCATGTGGGAGGGCAAGAACAAAACGACCATAAGTACCAGTTAGTAAGCGCAAATGGACTCAATCACATTTACCAGCATCCCCACTAATACAGTCTGATATATTTTCCAGACTGCATATCAGTGCTTAAGAATTTTCCTTTTCACTTTAGAGTGTTTGAGTTAAATCTCTCTTCTTGTTACAAAATCTTGAGTAAATTCTTTCATTTCTATTTAATTCTTTGGAAGAAGGTAAAAGTTTGAAGTGATACTCCTCAATGTATGTAAGCTGAGTAGAATCATTTATTTTATTTATTTTGGGCATTGAATCCAGGGCCTTTACACTAAACTACATCACTGCACAAACCCCACCCCCCTTTTGTTCTTTTGGTACCAGGGATTGAACTCACAACCTTGCACATGCCATGCAGACATTTGTGCTGGTGGTATCCTTGACCCTACATTTCCCTTTTTAATTTTAAAATAGGGTTTCAATAGATTGTATAGCTGTCAAGTTGCCTGAGACTGGAACTTGTCTTGTAATCCTTCTTCTTCAGATTCCTATAGTGTGAAGATTATACCCAACATGTGTCTCTTATTTTCAAAAAGTTCCAGAAACAAAGGCAACAAGCCAAACGTGTCTTTTCTGTGCCAGCACCGGATCCCAGGAACCAAGTTAAAGACTTCATTGTCTTTGAGATTTTAAACTCTGTCAAGACCTATGTTGTCAACATTAATGTAGGGATGGGGCTTAAATCTGCAATTTTGTTACTAATTAATATATTTACTTAGCACCTGTACATGTACCCAAACATTGTATGGGAACCTCTTTAATTACCAATCTTTAAAAAATAAATTAAAAACAAAGATTTTTCTCTATTTATTGCAAATCAAAACAAGTTCAGACAATTTATGGTTTCTCCTTTGACACCAAACATTAACATTTCCATGTGTATATCTGCTCCAAAACCAATTCAGAATTTAAGGCAAGTTTTTGCTTTTCTTCTCTGTACCTCTGCTCTAAAATGAGAAAGTGATGCCAGAACCTTTTATTTTTCATTATAAAAGTAATCTGTGTTTTACTTAAGAATAATAAGAAGGATAAAAGTGAATGACAGAACCAGTGTAGGGGTGAAAGGTTGACCAAGATTAGCTTGGACCTAAATGTTATCTCAGTATCTAAAGTAGAAATGAAAATCAATCTCATTCATTTTCCAAAAGGTATCAAGATGAAGCACTTTGCCAATACATGACAGCAGTAATTTACAGCATTGACTGCACATTGGAGTCACCTGGAAAGTCACCTAAGAATACTGTACTGGTATGAGGTTTAAACATCCTTCCCATGAGTTCCTTTCTTTGGCTTGGCCTTCAGCCTGAGCATGAAGAGCCTTTCAGAGCTCCTCAGGTGATTCTAATGAACAGCCATTGTTTAGAACACACTACCTTAGAATTTCAAATTTAGCTACGTGAAAAATATGCAAGAATGTATATAGAAATGCAAATATTGTAAGCCATGTAAATACAGCAGAAAATGGGCAGGGAATGAAAATGAACAAAGGCATAATACCCTGTGTAAAAGACAAGACAAAAGTACACACACAATAATAAAGTGACACTCTCAGCAAGGATAGGCTATTTTTGAAGAACAGGCAGAAGTAAAAGAGACAGTGGTTGCTCCAAGTGCCTGTCACATTTGTACCTTCCCATGTATGAAAATGTTACCAGGTAGCTATTATCTCAGTCTTATGATGAGGAAACTGCCTCTGAGGTGTTACATAACTTTCCCAAGGTTAACCAGGCCCCACACTTGTACTAAAAGTTCAGATCCACCCAAAGCTGTTTTGTCCAGATTATTAATGGAATTACTAAGAACAGACTTGAAATTCATCAATTTGACAATCACTTCTTCCCACAAGATAGACACTCACCCTCATCTCACACTTGTACTTAGCTCATTGTCTCAGTGTCTGGACAAGACAAGGGAAAATCATACTAATTTGATGAGTAAGATTGCACAATTGCATATTCAATTCAGCTGTGCATACTCCAAGAATCAGTATTTTTAAAGAGGTTTTATTGTTATACTATAGAAAATCAAATAGGATATATTTTCTTTGTACATGGTAAAGATGCTGTATTTATGACAATTTTCCCTGATTACCTCATGGATATTGAATATCTTCTCATTTTCAGATTTTACTTATTAACCACACTTAGGCATTCTAAATGACATGTTCTCAGAGCTACCATAATATCCTTATTTTCTGTTTCCTATCTCTTTGAACTTGCCCACACAGCCAGGCTAGTTAAGAAATTATTTTGTCAATTTGAACATGAAGATTGCGCTTCTGTCATTCAGGACCCTGGAATATATGTCATTTTGATCTAATCATTTAGTACCAGAGGCTTCCAAATAATTCCTTTTGTACTCTCTATTGATACATGTTTTATAAGGTCTTCAGCTTTTCTGACTTATAGTCACACTTTTAAAATTAATTTAATACCTAAACCCCATTGGTCATCATGCATCTCATTTATAAGTATCTTGTTTCAACAGCTCTTTTCCCTGGAAACTTTATAAATATAGAATCCATTCTTAGTTTGCCCTGTCTCTATGATGAGTCATAATTTATTCTGGTCTTCTCTTCTCCTTATCTTCTTTCTGCAAACCATAAACCCACAACCTGTATCTTTTTGTTCTGTGCCTGTCCTGTCTAATTTCTCTGTATGATGGTGATTCAGTTCTTGGCTTGTCAACATCAGAGATGGTGCTTTGGGTCTCTTTCATTCTTCTTCAAAGATGTAGAAGCAATTTTACTTTTCTAGCTCTGATTTATCGGTGCTTTCACCTGCTTGGATCTTTTGATGTTCTCTTATTCATTTGAATCACCAAAAAAGCTAAATATTCCCAAATTAACTTCTCAATTCCTTTGTTGGGAAGTGTATTTCTATAGTGCTTTTAAGTACCTGAAAGATGCTCAATTAAAAGTGGGACACAGAGGAGGAGTGGGGCTGATTCACAGGCCTCCCCAAGTACTGTCTTTTTTGATTAGTTGGCAGCCAGCAAAAGGCTTGGAGTTGCAGCCTTTCAAAGTCCCTGAGAGAAAGCAAAGAAGGACTGGACAAAAAGATAATTCCTCTTCCAGAATCAAGCCAGGAAAAATAAGTGCTATCATTTTTAATGATTTAAACCAAATAGAAGAGGGAAAGGAACAATAGAGGTGGACAAATTACTAGAAAACTGGATCAAAGCTATTGCATCCCAGAATTCAACCTCCTTAGACTGGTCCAAGAAGAGGCAAAAAAAACAAAAAAAAAGTCCAGCTAATAAACAAATTTCAGTCACATTTGAAGATATAGGCTTCATTTAATCATTCACAATCCAATTCTGATTATCCAAATAAAACCATCAAGATATGTAAAACTTCAGAAATTCTGTTCCCTGGGTTTTAAATGGTAGGATATAAAAGCCCCAGGCAGCATCAACCTGTAGGAGTACAAGTGAAAACACAAAATATAATGACATAAAAATAAGGAAAAGTGATGAGAGGCATCGGAGTCCAAAAACAGACCTCACAACAGGAATGAATTCTATGTTTATGGAAGATCATTAGAAAAGTGTTGGAGGGCAGTTTCTGAATGGAAGATATCTCATGAGTTTCAACAATGTTATTACTCTTGCTCCTGCAAGAGATAAAGAATGAGGCTGTGTGAACAAGGTATATACTGTGTCAAAACAGTACCTGTGCATATAATCTGTCAAACTAATTTGCTTTCTCATTTTAGACATAAAATGCTTCTTAAATCAACTAATGCATGACATCCTATGGTGGAGATTGATGACAAAGTATAAGGCCTTATGCACCTATTGCAACCACAGCTTCTTCTCCAGCTTACCGTCTTTAGAACTCATTATGGATCAATCACTGAGAAAATTAAGCTCACTACAACTTTTCCCATAGGAGAAAGATAGCCATTTTGTCAGCCATTTTGAAAATGCCATTTTGACAGCCATTACGGAAGACATAAATTAGAGGAAGTACATGACAATTATTTTTGTTTACAGAAAATGTTGACTCTAAATTGTGTTAGAGTCAAAAATAGCATACTTCTGTGAGCAGAGAATAACATATCATCACACAGGAATGCTTCTCTCAATCATTAAATTGGAATGATCACTTTAGGAGTCACCTTAGAACATTCATTAGCATCCCACTAAGAAGAAAATGTAAAATCTAGGATCATTGGTGATCCAAAATGAAATTTTCACTGGATACTACTTCTGAAGCAGAAGTACATGTTGTTTTTCAAGGTCTTATAAATCTTAATATGTATATATCAAATTGTTTTAGACCTCTCAGATGACCTCACAGAACCAGAAGTTCTCATTCCCAGTGGAGGTGAAAAATGAAGACTCCTGTCTCTGTCTCTCTAGATATGGCTCCCTCAACTGCTATCATGGGATGTATCTTCTAACAGCCACAAGATGTATTTGTGACAGAATTGTGGAACATTCTATCATAAAAGGAGAATTTCTACTTTTGATATCAATGCTAATTTCTTAATTGGACTAAAGTCTCCCCTATCTTATTTTCCTAGGTGCTCACTTAGCTAATGTTATAAATAAAACACCAAAAATCCTTTAAATGAGTATTTGTCATTGTTAACTGAAGACCAGAAAGAATGACATTACTTTTCTAATGTAGCCACTGACCAAAGACACTTTCATTATATTTATATTTTTATTTACATTTATATATGATCATATATTTAAATCTAAATCAATGATATACTTATATATGTATAAGTATATGTGATCTTATATAACCCTCCATTGGATCCATGATTATATTCTCAAGCTAAAAATATATTTAAGGCAGGGGCTGTGATTATCAGGGGGCATATAAAGAATGCTTAATAAATGTCTGTTGATACTTTGACTTTTTATTTCCCAAAGGGTTCACATAACTTTAATCTTGTAAATTGTGTTGTTTTCTTTTTTCTCATTTCTGGGACAAAATACCTGACATCCAAAATTAAGGAAGGAAAGATTTATTTAGTTCACAGTTTGTGGAGGTTCCAGTGCATAATCAGCTGGCTCCACAGCAGGGTCTGGTGGCAGTGAGGCAACCATTCATGGCTATTGAAGACAGCAAAAGCAACAAGGGCAAAAAGGGGAGGAGCATGAGAGCACTTATGTTTATGCAGGCTACCCACTCTATGGTAGGTGTAACATTCACACTCATAATTCCAGCATTGGAGCATGAATCAATCACAGACTCTAGAAGCCTGCCTCCTTACTGCATTAGGCTTTGTAGGGACATCCAGATATTAATCATAACACAAATTAAACCTGTAAGTGGAGTTTCACATGCAACTGCAATAAGTAATACAGAGAAATTTCAAGTTCCCTTTATCCAGCTTCTACCAATGATGACATATTGCAACATTGTATACAGTAATACAACATCATATTTAAGGTATCAAAATTAACACAATAGTTTAGTTTTATTCAGGTTTTTCAAGTTTTGTTTGCATTCAGTTGAGTGTAGAGGTGTGTGTATTAATTTCTATATCATTTTGTCATAAAAATAAGCTGATTTATCCACCATCACAGTCAAGATATAGAGCAATTTCATCACAGAGGAATCTCTTATGCTTTTCTTTTATACTCATGCTGCCTATTCCCCACCCTAACCACTGTGCCTCTGTTCTCCATTTCTATAACTTTATCATTTCAGGAATGTTATATAAATGGAATATTTTATGTAAACTTTTGGGATTGGCTCTTTGACTCACTCAGCATAATTACCTTAATGCAAGTTGTATATATCAATAGCTTCTTCCATTTTTTGCTAAGTAGAATTTCTCTGGGTTAAATGCTCAAAAGTGCAATTACAGTATGGGTGCTATGGCAATTAAATGTTTCATTTTACAAGAAATTGACAAAATGTTTTCCAGTATGACTGTTTCACTCTATGTTCCTATCAAAAATATATGAGTGATCTAGTTTTTCCACATCCCTACCAGAACTTGTACTGAAAACATGTTTTCTAATTTTAATCAAGTTGATGTTCAGGTAGTCATATTTCATTGTGGTTTTCAAATGTGATCCTAGTAATCTATGAAGTCATACATCTTTTTATGTGATTATTTGCCATGTGTATATCCTCTTCAGTGAAGTGTTTGCTCATGTTTTTATTCAGTTTTTAGATTGGACTCTAGTTTTTACATATAAAAATAGAGATATTGATATAGGTAGGTATAGATATCTCCAGGGTTTTGAGAATTGTTTATGGATATGATTCCATTTTAGGTAATCTTTGGAGGTGTTACATTACTGGAGAAGCTACAGTTAATTCTAATTCAGAATAGTAGATCATATGGCTTTAAAAGAGCCAACAGATCATCTAAATAAATATCTTCATCTCACAGCTAAGGAAAGCTGCCTGTGTTCATCAAGTATGTGGGATCCAGCAGGAGTACATGTTTGTTCAAGTGAAGTACAGTCGATGAAGTGGGCTTTAGACTCCCTACCAACAGAGAAATAACCTTCTCTTGCTCTACATGAGGACTTCACCTAAGAGTTAAGGTAGTAATTCCCAATGCCCTCTACCTCCAAGGAGGGTAAAATCCAAAAGAATAATTAGGTCATAATTGAATTAGTACCTAATGCCATTTATTCCAAATCCATCATGATCAACCCATGTAATCAATGTCATGAGAGTGGTATCAGATGTGACCTGCTTTTATTCTGGCTCATAACATTATGCCTATCTCTAAAATGGCTATTCATAAGTAAAAGAGCATCTGTTCTGATGCTAAAATAATGTTCATTCCATCTGTTAATACTGACTATTCCTAGGATATAAAGAACATGCATATTAAACTATTGAAAAACAAATGAGTAAAGAGTGAAAGGGTTTTGGAAGATAGTCTGGTCCCCTCCTCATTTATTGCTACTCTATCTTCAGGCAGCAGAAGGAGAAAGTCCATAATCTGAAATAACGTGAGGTCTGGAGGCATGGAATTTGAATATCAGGCTAGCAAGAATACTACTGGATGCACAGAATAAGAGAAACTGTCTCTGTGTCTTCTTCTGGTGGACTCCCCAACCTCTCACAGCTGACCTTATACAACCAGAACAAAACTGTTTCCTTCCAAGTAACACTACTTCAACTGAGAAGTTATGGGATTTGAATGTTCCACTTCAATTATTTTTCAATGGAAACATTTCAGATTCATTATCTAATTGGTTATACATAAGACGGCTTTACCTGAGGGTTTTGGCCACTAATCAGCACTTTCTTTGCTACTTCAGCTATCAATTGCAACATAACAAATCACCACAAACATAGCAATCAAAACAATATACATTTATCATCTCTTAGTTTCTATGAGTCATGATCCAGGTATGGCTTAGCTGGTCTTCCTCTCCAGAGAAGTAATCTCCAGTCTTTTAATATTGAGTCTAACATAATGTCACATAATTGAGTGACTTCCCATGACCTTTGTCATGTTTTAGTGGTTGAACAGCAAGTTGCAGATTCCTTCTACACTCAAGGGGAAGGAACTATACAAAGACAGGACTCATGGTGACCACCTTAGGATTTATCTGCCATAACTACTGATACTTAATTTGAAAGAAAATGCCTATTCTTTTTGAATGCTTTGCTTAAGGAACCAAAAGTTTTTTTCATATTTTCTTTATTTAAAGAGAAAAAAAACAGAAAAAAACTAGAAATATTACAGAATTTCAAGAGAAGAAGATAAACTAAGAAATCACTAGTTGATACATTACATATTGTTCTTCTAGAAATGGTTATTCAAGTTACAGAATTAAAGCATACAAAGTGGACACTAAAGCAGTGAGAGTGCAAACAGATATGTTTAGCAATCCAACAAGAACCAAAAATATAGTCATCAATCCCACACACCTAAACATACATGCAGCTATATCTTTTATAGCGCTTCCTATTTCCTCTTTTTTTACAATAGCAATTATACAATTTTAAAATTTTATTTAAAGAGAAGAGAAAAAACAAAACAGAAAAAAGGGTAGCAACAATACAGAATTCTAGAAGAAAGAAAGAAAAATGAGAATGAGGAAAAGCCCCACTAAGAAATCAGTAATTTATAAATTATGTACTGTCATCCTGGATGTAGTTGTTCAAGTTACAAAGTTAAAGGGTACATAGTAAATATTCAAACAGTCAGACTACAAACAGTTCTGCCCAAAGATCCAACAAAAATTCAGCAATATGGTAATCTATTTTACACACTCAAACACACATGCAGTTATATCCCTTAGAGCACTTTCTTTTCCTCTCTATTTACAATAGCAATTACACATTTTGCTTTTATTACTCTTGTAGTTTTTATTTACTTTTTACACTAGAGACACAATATGATATTTATAAATATGATTCTTATTTATTTCACTAATGAGGATAGTCTCAAGTTGTCTACATTTACCTATGAAAGCCTCAAGATCATCCTTTTTTATAGCTGAGTAATATTCCATTGTATTAAAAAAGCCACATCTTTCTCATCCACGCTGCAGTTGATGGGCATCTTGGTTGTTTCCAGGATTTAGCTATCACAAGTTGTGCAGCTATGAACATGGGTGCACTTATATCACTGTGATATGAACTTTTCAGTTCTTTGGGGAAGATACCCAGGAGGGGGATAGCTGGATTGAATGGGGCTTCCAATCCTAGTCTTCTGAGAATTCTCCATATGGATTTCCATAATGGTTGCACCAGTCTACATTCCCACCAACAGGAGAGCAGTGGAACCAAAAGTTTTGAGTGAAAAGATCAATAAAGTTATTTTATTTTATTTTGGGGGGGTAACAGGGATCAAACTCACAAAGCACACTTGCAAGGCAGGTGTTTATGCCACTGAGCTAAATCCCTGGCTCCAGTAAAGTTATTTTAAGTATATATGACTTCTCAGCTCTCTTCCAGGATTCCAGGCTTTAAAAAAAATTAATTGATGGGACACAATCAAGAAACAGATGTAAACACTGGGGAATTTGCTAATGACAAGGAAGTGCCTCATCTAGGTCAGCATCACATATTTAGAATAATGACAAATTTTTCACTCTTTGTTTGCCTGGGGAAAATTGTATGGCTCATTTCCAGTCAGTATCATGTTATAGGAAAACAAACTGGCTTTGCATAGCATGGAAGAATTATGTTTTCCAGGTACTCTAACTGTCTGAAATATTTCTGGCTTGTCATCTAAAAACATTTTCTTTAGTCCTTGCCCTTCTACAATGCCTTCTTTCTCTTCACAAAATGCCAAAATCAATGCAAGTCTCTTCCTCTTCTCTTCTTCCTCTAACCTCCTTAAATCTGATTCTGACTTTTGATAGTAGTGATACACAGCATGATGATTCTTACTGCATGGAGGACAGAAGGAAGCCAGATCATGTCTCAACAATAAGCTCATGCCTTGGTAGCCCACAGACTTCCTGCTGCATCTGAGAAGAAACTGACAAAATCATCCAGGAATCACTTCCCAAGAATTTCTCCATATTCTTCCATCTGGTTAAAAAATATTTAGATTTCATTTATAGAAGTTCCAATACTGCCTTCTCAAGTCACCTATTCTTATATTTTCCACCATCTGTGTATATGTGTTTCAAGTAAAATAATGAGACTAAATGTTCACAAGGACTTTATGCTTCATTGCCTACTATCATGAGGCTTTGATTCCCCTATTTTTCCTCCTCCTCTCCCTCCCCCTTTCATATTTTAGCTAATAGTCCTATAACCATTTTTAAAAATTTTTTTATTTTAAAAACCAAAATAGAAGGCTGGGATTTAGCTCAGCAGCATAAGCACCTGCCTGGCAAGTGTGAGGTCATGAGTTCAATCCCCAGTACCAAAAAAAAAAAAAAAGCAAAATAGAAAAAAGAATAGAAATGATATATAATTTCAAAAAATAGTTGTAAATTAATACTAGCTAATATATTGCATATTTTTATCTTAGAAGTATTTGTTCAGGGTTCTGGGGATTTAGCTTAGTGGAGTAAGTGCCTGCCTTACAAGCACACAGTCATGAGTTTGATCCTCAGTACCAAAAAAAAAAAAAAGTATGTGTTCAGGTCACAAAATCTAGGCATAAAAATGATCAAACAGTCAAACAATGACAACACAAACTATTCTTTTTAATTAACTAACAAAAATTAGTAGTATAGTTATCTATCTTGCATGCATATGCATACATATATTTATATATGTATAACTATATATATATATATATATATATATATATATATAAAATCTTTTCCTTTCCTCCTTTCTCCTTTCCCCCTCCCAATCATTATTTTCTTTTGAGCACTTTCTTTCCCTTTCATTATTACAATATCTACTGTACATTTTGAATCTTATTACTCTTTGATTATTTAATTATTTTTATACTAGGGAGATATGATGATATTTATAAATGTGAATGTGATCTATTTAGCTTACAAATATGGTCTGCAGTTGCCTACATTTACCTATAAAAGCCTTAAGATCATCCATCTTTATAGCTGAGTAATATTCCTTTCTGTAAAAATACCACATCTTTTTTTATCCAGTCTGTGGTTGATGGGCACTTGGATTGTTTTCAAGATTAGCTTTTACAAATTGTGCTGCTATAAGCATGGGTGCACATATATCACTGTAGCATGACATTTTCAATTTTTCTGGGAAAACACACAGAATGGGAATAGCTGGATTGAATGAGACTTCCAATCCTAGTTTTTTGAAGAATCTTCACACTGATTTCCACAGTGGTTGTATCAGTCTACACTCCCACCAACAGCATAAAGTGTTCCTTTTTCCCCATAGCCCCTCCAACATTTGTTACTGGTTGATTTTCTCATGGCAGCCATTCTTTCTGGAGTGAGATGGAATCTCAATGTTGTTTTAATTTGCATTTCTCAAATGATCAGTGGTGTTGAACATTTCTTTATGTATTCATTTTCCATTTGTATTTCTTCATCTGAGAAGTGCATGTTCATCTCAGTTATACATTTTTGGATTGGGTCTTTGAATTTGGGGGCCTGATGTTTTTCAGTTCTTTATATGTTCTAGATAAAAGTCCTTTGTTTGAAAAACAGATGGCTAAAATTCTTTCTCATTTGGTAGGGGTTTTTTTCATTCTGTTGGTGATTTCTTTTGAAGTACAAAAACTTTTTAATAAGATGAGATTCCAACTGTTGATTCTTTAAAGTACTTCCCATGCAGTTTTTGTTTGGCTCATGAACTCTTTGCCTACCCCTATGTCTTCAAAATTTCTACCTTCCTTGTCTTCCAATAGATTTAGTGTTTCTATTTTAGTATTTAGATCTTTGATTCATTTTGACTTTAGTTTAGTACATGGTGGTAGATATGGATCTAGCTTCAGTCTTCAGTGTGTGGAGAGCCAGTTTTTCCAACCTCATTTATTAAAGAGGCAATCTTTCTTCTAGTAAACATATTTAGCACTTTTGTTAAAGATAAGATGGTTGAGTGTCTTTGTAGTTGTGTCTGCATCTTCTAATCTGTCCCATTGATCCTCAAGTCTGTTTTTTGTTTGTTTCTTTGTTTTTTCCAGTACCATGCTGATTTTATCACTGTAGTTTTGTAGTATAATTTCAATTCAGGGATTGTGATGCCTCCTGCCTTGCCTTAGCTTCCCAGGATTGCCTTTGCTATTCTAGGTCTCTTCCATTTTCAAATGAATTTTAGGAATGTTTTCTCTAGATCTGTAAGGTATGTTATTGGTATTTTGATTGGGATTGCATTAAATCTGTATAATAGTTTTGGAAGTTTGGCTCTTTCTATCCAAGAGCAAGAGATATCTTTCCATTTCCTGACATCCTCTTCAATCTCCTTTTTTTAGATTACTATAGTTTTCAACATATAGGTCCTTTATTTTGTTTATTAGGTTGATTCCTAAGTATTTCTTTTTGTGGGGGGAGGCTATCATTAAAGATTAATTTACCTATATAATTTATAGCTATGACCTCAATTCCTGACCTACCATTTGGCTCCAATCATTGGCATCACAATTATTGCACTGTGGGATACAATAGCCATAGAAAATAAGGGAAAAACTAGGATAATGATTAAATTGTGGAATAAAATGTCCAGAAAATATATTAACACTAAAATTTAGAAAATGGAATGTAAATTTAAAAGACTCAATTTACAACTTTTTTCCTTTACAATAGACTTTTCCCCCATATCACCTATCTTCTTTCATAAATTTGCCTTTCTGACTCATCCTCTATCTGCTCATCCATTGAGATGATTTTCCTTTTTGTATCCTTTTTTCTAACTGAGGTGCAATTAACTTAAATTCAATTGCACAGTCTTGCACACTCTGTTTAATAACTTTCAATTAGTGTATATACTTCTACATCAAACTCCTAAACATGATATAAAATATTCATATTCCAAAAAGTTCTCTTGTGCCCCTTTTGAATCAATTCCTGCCTCCATTAATCATCTTCTAATTCCTCTTTTAATTCCTGCACTTATTTTTTAACTTTTTTGTATTATCATCACTCATAGATTCACATTTTACAATTCCATGTTTTATCTAACTCTTTCAGTTCTCATTTTGGTAAAATAGAGATAAACAAATTAGGTCATTGCTCTCTGGGAAGTCAGTTAACTTCATGAATTTTCCCTTCCAGCCTGTTGAGGACACACACATCATTCTAGGGGTTGGGGTGAAGGGGGAAGGAGGGAGGGTCTGATCACCTCCAGAGTCCTCTGCACTTTACCCTTAGCGGTTTTGTCTTAAACAGAAACAGAAGTTAGACTGTAGTGGAGCTGACACATCCTGAGTCAGCCACAGCAGGCCAGTTACTTGGTGTCTGTGGGTGGAGCACCACCACCCCAGCCCCCGGAAGTTTCCAATGTGTCACCCACCAGAGCACCCGTAAAACAGGGACAGGGGCCATGGGGGAAATTAACCTGGACCTTGTAGGATTTTTCTGGCTCTGGGCTGTTTTCTTACTCCAACAGGGAAAGTGACTTTATCCAGAACCTTCTCCTGGTTGGAGAACGTGTTTCCTAGAAGTTTCTAATTTATTCTACTATTGATTAATAGAGTTGTATTTAATATTCTTGGACATCCATATGATTCTAATAAATAGGAATCATTTGGTCTTTGTGATTTTGGTCTGTTTTTTCTTCACATAATGCTTTTAAGATTCATTCGTGCTGCTGTGTGTTTCAATAATTCATTCCTGGCTTAGTTAGTAGTGTTCCATTGTGTGATGTGATCATAGTTCATTGACCATTCTGTTGATGGACATTCCAAATGTTGCAGATTGTGGATTCTTATAAATAAAACTGCTTTATACCCTTTTATAAAAGTATTTTTGCAAACATTTATATTTCTCCTCTTAAATACCTGACAATGAGTCTTTGCATTTGTAGACATAGTTTTCCACAATCACTTTCACATCTTCATCTTTACCAGTAATGTAGAAATATCCTTTTTTTGTACTTTTAATCTTCATTCCCTGAAAATTACTATATATATTATGCTATGTGTTCTTCTGATTTTTAGTTTGATTTGATTTGTTGTTTCTGCTTTTTTTTCTTTTTCCTTTTCTTTTTCTTTTGCAGAACTGAAGATTGAACCCAGGACCTCCACACTGAACTACTCTCCCAGCCCATTTATTTATGTATGTATGTATTTATTTATCTATTTATTTTCTGAGAGCAGGTCCAGCTAAGTCACTAAATTGCCAGACTGGTTCAAACTTGCAAATCACTTGCCTCAGCATCCCAGAAGGCTTGATTTACATACATCCACTACCACATCAAGTTCTTACATGTTCTTTTGTTTTTATGAGCCATTGGTGTACTTTTGGGAGGTATTTATTCAAGTGTTTTGACCATTTTTAATTGGATTATTCATTGAGTTAAGTGCTTTGTCGTCGTTTGTCATAAAATCTCAGATATTTGTTGTAGAAAACTGTTTCTGATTTTTTTTCCATAATCATACTTTTACTGTATTGTGTGGGTTTTGTTATATTTACATTTTCTGCATTTTCCAAGTAAAAAGTCTATCTTTTTTCATCTCCCTCCTCTTTCCTCTTGCCCCCTCCTTCTTATGCTTCTCAGAATCATGGTTTGTAGTTGGCAGGCAGCACTACATGAGTGTGAACCCTTATATGGCAGGCCTGGGACAAAAGAGTGGTGGCTGTGGCTGTGGAGAAGGTCTGTATGCCTAAGCCTTTTGAGAATAAATTACTGCCATTCCCATGGTATGGGGTAGAATTGGCAAAAGGATCCCTGGAGGTACCTTTGCCAATCGTTCAGCCCATAGGACTGCCTTGTGAGGGGTTGGGGGGAGAGGAGTGGGAAGAAGCAGCCCAGAACACTTCTTCACTGCTAATAGTGTCCTGTGAATACAGGGTTATTTAATTTCAATTAATGTGATTTATTAAGTCTTAAAAATATTCTTTTTGTTTCTAATCCAAATAATTTATGTCAACCTCAGAGATGCAAAGACATTCCCTTACTTTGTTCCAGATATTTGATAATTAGACATTTATGTTTAGGTATACCTTAAGCTTATTTATTTCAGGAGCCAGGGATATAGCTCAGCAACACAAGCACCTGCCTGACATTTACAAGGTGCTGAGTTTGATTCCTGATGCCAAAAATAAATAAATAAATAAATAAATAAATAAATATTCATTTTTATGTATGGAGTAAAGTAGAAGGTGAACTTTTTCTTCACACAGGTTGACAGTTCTTAAAACAGCATTTATTCTAAAGAATTTTCCCCTAATGAACTAATTTGGTAACTTGATTTTAAAAAACAATTGACTGCCAGGGATTTAGCTCAGAGGCTCAAGCATTTGTCTGGTAAATGCCAAGTTGTGATTTCAATCCTAGTACCCCACAAAATCAACTGACTGCACATGTATGAGTCTACTCCAAAACTTTTATTCTAATCCATTGGCACTATTTGTCTATAAGTAGCCTAGTTCTGCACTGTCTTGATTAGTAAAATGTGGTAGATGGTAATTCAGTCATTTGACTTTTTATTTTTTCCAAAAATTTTTTGGCACCACTCAATCTGTATTTTTTTATAAACTTTAAAATCACATTTTACAACTCAAGAAAAAAGATGACTAAGTTTTTAACTAGAGATTGCATTTAATCTATAAATCAATACTAGACAGAATGAACATTTAATGATACTCTTACTCAACTCATAGACATGGTATCATATTCTATTTTTAATGTATATTTTCAGTGACATTTTATATGATTTCTCATAGTCCTACATCTGTCAGTAAACATAGTCAGATATTTGATGTTTTCAATATTACTATAATGGTATCTTAATTTATTTTTAAATTTTTCATATATAAAAATAGAGGTGGGGCTGGGGATTTAGCTCAGTGGCATTAGTGCCTGCCTTACAAGCACGTGCTCATGAGTTTGATCACCAGCACAGATTAAAAAAAAAAATAGAGGTGATTTCTTTGAGTAATGACCTTGTAGTGTGTGACTGCTAACATTCCCTTTTTAGTCCTAATAGTGTTTTTAACTTTTATTACATTGTTATCTATTTAAGTACTCTGCCTATGAGTTTAAAAACTTTAGGATATTCACCATACTAAATTTGTAGTCTTTATTGGATTTTGATTGATTCCACAGTTTTCTAAGTATACAATTATGCCCCCTACATCAGCTTTTTAAATCATTACTGTAGGGAGCGGCGTGATAGCTTCACTGCTGCCACCCCGTCTCTCCCTCCTGTGGGCATCCGGTGCATCAGCCTACATTTCCCATGATCCTCTCCCACCTGACCCAGGATATGACGATGACCTATCTGTGCTTGATAACTTCCTGCCTCCACTTCTTTATAAGCCAGGGACACTTCCTCAATAAACGAGACTTGATTGGAACCCCTCAACTTGTCTCCATCTCTCTCTCTCTTTACCCAGCCCCCACCCCATTTTCCTTCCTCTAGGGGAAACTCACGGATTGATCCGTGGGCCAGATCAAGTGGCGCCCAACGTGGGGGCCCCAATACAAGGAAGCCAACAAGGGATCGTTCACAGAGGAAAAGCCATGGCCACGGTAACCGGGGGACTCCATCCCTGTGATCTGTACAGATGACTGCCTGACGTCTCATCCTAATCACAGTAAGTGAACGTAATCAGCATGGGTCAAGCTTTAAGTGAACATGAGTTGTTCATTACTGGCCTTAGCAAGGTCCTCAAAGTGAGAGGGATAAACATTAAAACCAAAGATTTATTGCAGTATTTTCAATTTATACAAAAGGTGTGCCCCTGGTTCCCTCCAGAGGGCTCCATTGATACTAAATAATGGAAAAGAGTAGGTGATGCTCTTAAAGATTACTATAGAGTTTTTGGTCCTGAAAAGGTCCCAGTGACCTCCTTTGCTTATTGGACTCTAATTTCTGAGCTGCTGACTCAACGTCATGCAGATCCCCAAATTGATGAGACGCTTACTCAAGGTGAGGCTGCATTACGCTCCTCCTGCAATCCTACCCCTCAGCCAGCATTAGGTGCACCCGATGTGCCCAGTCCCCCTAGCTCTGTGATCCTTGATATCCCAGAGCCACTGCAAGATGGCAATTTACCACCATTTCCTCTTTCTGGAGTACACGAGGACTCCAAAAATGGTGCCGCCCTGCCTGATACTCAAAATGGCGCTGCCATGCTCCCTCCTCCATATCAGCCTATGTATCCTGACCTTTCCAATTTCCAGGAGGTTGATTGGTCACAATTAGCAGAAGAGGCCACTCAGTATCATGATCCACCTTTTGTGGCCCCCGTACTACCTAATAAACTCTCATCTGCCCTCCAAGAACCACCTGATCCATCCTCTGCCCTTTCAAATTTAAAAGCCAAAATTCAAGACTTATAACTACAACTTAAACTTAAACAAAAAAAACAACAGCTCATCCTACAACTCCAATCCTTAGACATAGACCCCCCCAAGCTCTGCACCTAAAATGGCACCTACACCTGGCCTACCACAGGGCGCCCCTGCCATGGTGTTTCTGGTAACAGAAACAACCCTGCCCCCACAAAATTGTGCACCACATAATGCTGATGCACAAGATGGCGCCATGCCACCTGCCCCACAGGTCATCAGGGCCCATACACCTTTCACAGTAGCTGCTCTAAAAGAATTAAAAAGAGCAGTTACTCAATATGGTCCCACAGCTACCTTCACCCTTGCTGTCCTAGATTCCATGACACAGGGTTGGATTATACCAAATGAGTGGAAAGATTTAGCTAATGCCTCTCTATCTGGAGGCCACTATTTACTTTGGAAATCTGAATTGAAGGACCAGTGTGAACTTATAGCAAGAGACAATGCCAATAGACAACAAAATCCTTGGACCTTCCCCATGTTAGCGGGAATGAGAGACTTTAATTCTAAAGAAGCCCAAATGCAATATGACCCTGGCCTCTTCGCACAGATTAATGCAGCTGCCTGCAGGGCATGGAGAAAGCTCCCCCCTAGTGGAGAGGTTACCTCCTCTCTTACTAATATTAGACAGAGACCAGAAGAACCCTTCTGTGATTTTGTTGATCGCCTCTTACAGGCAGCCGAGTGCCTCTTTGGCTCCCCTGAGAGTAATTCTGCATTAATCAAACAATTGGCATATGAAAATGCAACATCCGCCTGCCAGGCTGCAATCAGGCCACACAAAAAGAAAGCGGACCTCTCAGGTTACATCCGCCTGTGCGCTGACATAGGCCCCGCCCATCATCTTGCCCAAGTTACGGCTGCGGCCATAAGAGAGGTTCTTCTCGCACATAAACAAGGAGGAAAAACCAATAATGGTAAATGCTTCAACTGCAACCAAATAGGAAATTTTGTCAGGGATTGCCCCAAAGCCCCACAGTCTCCAAATGCTAAACAAATGAAAAATCCTAATAGCCTATGTCCAAAATGCAAAAAGGGATATCATTGGGCTAGAGAATGCAAATCCAAATTTGACAAGGAAGGTAATCCGCTCCCCCAACAGGGAAATGGGATTTGGGGTCAGCCCCAGACCCTCAATCAAGGACAAGCCCCAGGGGCTATAAAGTTGGTCCCAGCACAAAACAACCCAATGCAAAACAATCCATTTCAGACCTCCTCTATGCCACACCAGGGAGTGCAGGACTGGACCTCTGTTCTGCCTCCAACACAATATTAACTTCTGACATGGGCACACAGGCCATCCCTACTGGGGTTTTTGGCCCTCTCCCCAATGACACATGTGGGCTAATTCTTGGACATGGCAGCACAATACTAAAAGGTTTACAAGTTGTCCCAGGAATCATAGATAATGATTATACTGGGGAAATTACCATTATGGCATCCTCCATTTCTGGCCTGGTTTCCATCACTCAAGGACAACATATTGCCCAACTGGTGCTGCTGCCCTTAGTTCAAACTCCTAATACAACCATGGCTTCCTATAGAGGAGACTCATCACTTGGGTCTTCAGATATATATTGGGCCCAACTCATTTCCAAAGACAAGCCCCTTATGACCCTACTGCTTAATGGAAAAAGCTTTTCAGGGCTTATAGATACAGGTGCTGATGTAACTATTATTAGAAAGGAAGACTGGCCCCTTACATGGCCCTTAGAGACAACTATGACTCATTTACAAGGGACTGGACAATCAAAATCCACAACACAGTGCTAACCTCCTTACCTGGAAAGACCAAGAAAACAATCAAGGTGATATACAACCCTACATTGTTGCAGGACTATCCCTTAATCTGTGAGGCAGAGACCTATTAACCCAGATGGGAATGCTGATGGGCAGCCCCAATATTATAGTCACAAAACAAATGCTTAATCATGGGTTTCTCCCTAATCAAGGCTTAGGCAAACAGAGCTCAGGCATCAAAATTCCTATTTCCCCAACTCCTAACTTCTCAAAGGCTGGCCTAGGCCATTTTCAATAGGGGTCATTGATATTCCTGTGGCCCATGCAAAAAAGATCACATGGTTGTCAGACACCCCTGTTTGGGTCGATCAATGGCCCCTTACCTCAGAAAAACTTATGGCCGCTCAACAGCTGGTGCAGGACCAACTAAAAGCAGGCCATATTATCCCAAGTGATTCTCCCTGGAATACGCCCATTTTTGTAATACGTAAAAAGTCAGGAAAATGGAGACTACTACAAGATCTCAGGGCAATAAACAAAACCATGGTCGTAATGGGACCATTACAGCCAGGGATCCCCTCACCCAGTGCCATCCCCCTAGGATTCTTTAAAATTGTCATAGATCTCAAAGATTGTTTCTTCTCAATTTCCCTACATCCACAAGATCAAAAACACTTTGCCTTTAGTCTACCATCTACCAATTTTAAGGCTCCTATGCAAAGATTTCAATGGCGCGTTCTCCCTCAGGTAATGGCCAACTCCCCTACATTATGCCAGGCTTTTGTGGCCATTGCCATACAACCAGTTAGAGATCATTGGCCAAATATATATATCCTTCATTATATGGATGATATCCTCTTGGCAGGGAAACATAAAGATCAAACCTTACGATGTTATCAGGCACTACAAGTCGCCTTACAAAAGGCTGGACTCCAAATAGCGCCCAATAAAGTCCAGCTTACAGACCCATATATGTATCTGGGTTTTCAGCTACAGGGCACTCAAGTACTTTCTCCAAGGCCTCAATTAAGACTTGATAATCTTTGGACACTTAATGATTTCCAAAAGCTTCTAGGTGACATTAATTGGCTTTTACCCTATTTAAAATTAACCAAACATGATTTACAACCCCTTTATGAGATCCTCCGAGGAGACATCGACCCAACCTCCCTCCGCGAGCTCACGCCTAATTCCAGAAAGGCACTCAATATAGTGGAAGAGGCTACTGCTCAACAAACTGTTTCCTTCATAGATTATGATAAGCCTTTACAATTTCTCATCTTTAACACAAAGCTTTGCCCCATGGCAGTATTTTGGCAACAGGCTCCTCTCATGTGGGTCCACCTGTCAGTTTCCCCAAAAAGGACACTCCTACCCTACTACCAAGCAGTTTCAGACCTAATAATTCAAGGCAGAAAACAAGGAAAATGTTATTTTGGCAAAGATCCAGATATTATCATCCAGCCCTTTACTAAGGACCAAGTAGACTGGATACTCCAGACAACAGAAACATGGCCTATCGCCCTAGCCTCCTTTTCAGGGACCATTGACAACCATTACCCCAAAAATAAGGTAATTGATTTTGCCAACTGTCACTCATTTGTATTCCCTAAGATCACAGCTTCACAGCCCATCCCTAATGCCCAAGTGTTATTCACTGACGGCTCCTCCTCCAGCAGGGCTGCTTATGTGGCTCAAGATAATACCTTTACCTTCCAAGTAGACACCTCCTCTGCCCAGCTGGCAGAACTGCAAGCTATCATTGCGTTTTTCACTGCTTACCCTGACCAACCCTTCAATTTGTTCACCAATAGTGCTTACCTTGCTCAATCTGTTCCATTACTAGAGACTGTTGCTGCCATTCACCATGCTTCCCCGGCTACAAATTTATTTAAACAGTTACAAGATATCATACAGCTCCTTTACCATAAGTTCTTTATTGGTTACCTATGAACCCACTCCAACTTCCCTGGGCCCCTTACCCAAGGCAATCAGTTGGCTGATGCTGCCACACATGCACAGGTCTTTATGACCCACTCTGAGCCCACAGTATTTGAGGCCCAACAGATCATCAGCTACATCACCTTAATGCCCAAACTCTTCGCCTTCTCCATAAAATTACCCAAGAACAAGCCCAACAGATTGTAAAAAACTGCCCTTCTTGTGCCATCCATTTACCCATCCAACATCTAGGTGTCAATCCAAAAGGCCTAATCCCTAACGCCTTATGGAAAATGGATGTTACCCATTTCAATGAGTTTGGTAACTTAAAATATATACATGTAATTCTTGACACATATAGTGGCTTCATCTTTGCAACCCTCCAAACTGGAGAAGCTACCAAACATATTATAGCCCACATGCTGTCAGCCTTCTCCATTCTGGGATGCCCTCAACTGCTCAAAACCGATAATGGCCCTGGCTATACCAGCACCTCCTTCACTCAATTTTGCAAGTGCCTTAATATTCTTCACACTACAGGTATACCTTACAATCCTCAAGGACAGGGCATTGTTGAATGTGCACACTGCTCACTTAAGTCCACTATAGATAAAATAAAAGGGGGAACATGGTACCCTACTCGAGGGTCCCCCAGAAATATCCTTTCACATGCTCTACTCATTTTAAATTTTTTGACCTTAGATGCCTCAGGCTGCTCTGCAGCATCTCGTTTCTGGCATACACAGACACAGACACAATTTGCATCTGTACTTTGGAAAGACCCAATGACCAATACATGGAATGGCCCTGACCCTGTTCTTATCTGGGGACGAGGCTCAGCCTGTGTTTATTCCAAACAAGAAAAAGAGGCTAGATGGCTACCTGAATGCTGCATAAAACAAATAGATAGCCCTTCATCAAAAACATTATGTTACGCCCAGGAATAATATTCTCTCCTGAGGCACAATCCCCTATGCTCTCTTACAGATGATACAACTTTCCAAAGCCTTATGGGCCATCGTTGGACTCCTGACATGACTACACCTAACGGATGGCAATTCCCATCAACCCTGGAACTGGGAATTCTATCGCTGGGAAGGTCTACCAAGTAACGAGTGGAGAAAGGTTCGGACCTGGTCAGGATCGGGAAATCCAAACTTTAAGATCCCATCCTGTGAGCTTGTGCCCATTGAGCCATGCCACAATAGATTACCAGTCTATCTTTGCCCTGCTGCAACAGAAGGTAGATCATACTGTAACTTCCCAGGAGAGTACTACTGTGCCTACTGGGGTTGTGAAACAGTTGCAACAGGATGGCAACCCTCCTTCCCCAATAAACACCTTAAATTAAAGTGGGGGCCATCAGGTTGCCACCCACTCAGTCATTGGGAAGGAGGAATAGAAAATTGTGAGTATCTAGACATCACATCATCACTCCTTATGAAAAGGGCTGGCTGACATGGCGCACCTGGGGATTTCAATATCACGAGCATGGCCCAGATAGGGGTGGCCTCATTCTTATAAAAAGGTCTCCTCTACACACCCCATCCATGGCCATAGACCCAAATCCTGCCATAAGGCCAGGCCCAATGCCCAAGCCCACTGGGCATCCTCACACCATTGTGGGCCACCCAGCCCAGGAGACTTCCCATGCCTTCCCACCCACGTTAACCCCCATACATCGATCAGGTCTTACTCCCACCCCTTCACGTCCAAATTCTAACCTGCTGGATTTGATCGAAGGAGCATACATCACCTTAAACCATACTCGGCCTAACCTTAATCTTGTTGGTTATGTTTGAGCGCTCCTCCCCCATACTACAAAGGAAAAGCCCTCAATGCGTCCTTCAATACTTCCTCTGACTCAAGCCAATGTTTATGGTCCCAAGTTTATAAATTGACCCTCCCTGATGTCTCAGGACAAGGAACCTGCCTTGGCCAGCCCAGTAACTGACCCAGCAAACATAAGCCTTTATGTGCCCAGTTTCACCACTCATTTGACAGGAGTAAATATATCATTCCACCTCCCAGGACCTTTTGGGCCTGTAATACTGGCCTCACTCCCTGTGTAGCCACTGATGTTTTCAATACGTCAGCCGACTATTGTATCCTTGTGAATGTTTTCCCTCGCATTACGTATTATCCTGGATATTACCTTTTTCAGGCTTCCCAAACAGATTATAGGTCTAAACAGGAACCAGTATCATTGACCTTAGCTATATTCCTGGGGATGGGAGTTACAGCAGGTATAGGAACAGGAACCTCAGCACTAGTCATGGGACAACAACAACTACGTCAATTACAAACAGCTATAGACCAAGATCTTAAGGAAATAGAGACTTCCATAACAGCTCTACAGGAGTCCCTTACCTCCTTATCTGAAGTGGTTTTACAAAACAGACAAGGGTTAGATCTTTTGTTTTTAAAGAAAGGAGGACTATGTGCTGCCCTCAAGGAAGAATGCTGCTTCTATGCTGACCATTCAGGCATCATTAAGGATTCCATGACAAAATTAAGAGACCGCCTATATAGCAGAGAAAGAGACTACCTCAGAGAAACCTCCCTCTCTTCCACGTGGGGAGGCCTTTTTCCTTACATGGCCCCCTTATTAGGCCCACCGGCCATCTTGCTACTGCTTCTCACTGTAGGCCCCTGCATTTTCCAAAGGATCATGACTCTTATTAACAATAGGGTTGATGCACTCCTGGCCAAGCCCATTCAGGTACATTATCATCAATTGGAGATGGCAGATCAAGAAACTTGGAGGGAAACAATCCCTACAAATGGCCCATATAATGATGTGCGAGCCAACTGCCCTGAGGCACTGGACAGGCAGCCTGCCATACTCCTATAAAATGATAAGGGAGGAGATGTAGGGAACAGCATGAGAGCTTCACTGCTGCCACCCCGTCTCTCCCTCCTGTGGGCATCCGGTGCGTCAGCCTACATTTCCCATGATCCTCTCCCGCCTGACCCAGGATATGACGATGACCTATCCATGCTTGATAACTTCTTGCCTCCGCTTCTTTATAAGCCAGGGACACTTCCTCAATAAATGAGACTTGATTGGAACCCCTCAACTTGTCTCCATCTCTCTCTCTTTACCCAGCTCCCACCCCATTTTCCTTCCTCTAGGGGAAACTCACGGATTGATCCGTGGGCTGGATCACATTACACCTTCACTGCTCTATGTTCTTAACGCCAATATGATGTTAAATGGGGATCGCTGACATTTTTGCTTTTAACTCAGTTTTACGAGGATTTGATTTAAGGTTTGACCAAATAAATTTGATGTTAGTTCTAGTGTTTTGCTTTCTTCAGAACATTTCCTTAAGACTGGCAAATCCTTTCGATTTTTGGTGCAGTTAGAACACTGAATTTCATCAAAAGTTTTTGCTCCATAGAGATGATTTTTATTATTTTTTAAATGTAGTACCTGTATTGATTTATATTTTAATGTAAAAATCAACCTTTCTCTCCTAGAATAAATCTCACTTGATTATGATTTATCATCTTTTTTAAATGTGTATTAGTAGATTGAATTTGCTAGCATCTTGAAGTTTATGTGTCTATTCAGAAAGAATATTTATTTCTTCCTTTTTATTTTGACAAAATTTAGTATCCACACTATGCTTGCTTTTAAAAGTAAGTTGGGAGTTCTTTTTATTCAGTTTTCTCATTCTCATATTTCAGCTTAATAGAATGCCATTTAGATCTGTGGGTTTTCTTTATAGAATATTTATTTAATTTCTTTATTTATATAGTAATATTTAAATTTTTTCTTATTTTGACAGTTCTGGTAAGTGTTGTTTGTTTGTTTGTTTGTTTGTTTGTTTGTTTTGGTATCAGGGATTGAACTCATGACCTCACACTTGTCAGGCAGGCATGTATACCACCTGGCCCCTATTGGTAAGTATTTTTTAAGAATTTGTTTTATTTAAAATATAAATTGTATTGGTATGAACATATTCAAAAATTTCCCCCTTTTCAGCATTTGTAGGATCTCTAGCACTTTTTTATTCTTGAGTTTGCCAATTTGTATTTTTTCTCTTTTCTTTGTAAATCTTTTGAGAGGTCTATCATATTGTAAATCTTGAGAAATTTAACTTTTGAACTTGTAGATTACTATTTTATTGATTTCTGCTCTTTTCACTTCTGTTTTTTCATATTTTTCTTTATTTAAAGAGAAAAAAAGGAGAAGACAAGATGGCCGATCAGTGAGCAACAGAATACAAAGCCTCCTGGGAGAAGCAATTCATACACCAGAATAAAACACCCTGAAGAGACCCAGACAGAGGGAGATGCTTCCTCTTGACACAGGAAGAAATTAAAACTTTAAAAAGCTTGTCAAATACTTTGGGACTACAACTGAAACAGCTAAAAACTAAAGGGACACAGCATTTTCACAACTACCACCAAGATTGTACCAGCTTGAACCCGCGCTGGCAGGCAGAGCTGCCCAAACTTGTTCCTGCCGGCACTCACAGGAAGAATGGCAGCGCTGAAGTTGGGGGTTGGTGAGCTCAGCAGAGAGTGGAGGGTGGAGTGGAGGGAGGAACCTTCATTGGTCCATGATCAGATTCATGTGCGATTTGCTTGGACTGGGCTGCACCCCTGGCCGGGACCCAATGAGCCATCCCAAATCGATTCCCTGCATCTAGCAAGTACTAACCAGGTGAAGGCCCCTAAAGTTTGACTGGTCCACTTGGGAGGGGCAGGCATAGGCAGCCTGCTTACACCTCAGTGATAAGAGCAGGCAGGAGAGGGCAGAGTTCCCTTGCCAGCTTGCTTCCGAGGAAATGTTGCCAACGGGGAAGGGGGCTGGGACCTGCACTGTAACCTGTGTGGAGGAAGCCAGGGCCATGACAGGAGAGAGAGGCAGGAGGAAGCCACAAACCCAGAACCCTAAGAGCCCTGATTCAGGAGAAGTAAAAACAAGGGAGACTGAGGGCAGCAAACACACAACATCAGACATGGCTTCAATGGACATTAAGAGATATCTTTGGGACCTTGTAGATGAGCTCAAAATTGAAATATTAAATCAGGTAAAGCAGGATATGAGTAGAGTAATAAAAGAAATGATCTCAGGAAGCATCTCTCAGGATGATAAAGACAAAAGAAGGGAGGAACACAAAAAAAGGAGAGTAACATTCAATAAAGAATATAAAGAAAATATAGAATGCATAAGGCAGATTCAAAGAGACTACCAGGAAATTAAAAGCCCCATTGAAAGCTGGCAAAATGCCTTAAAAGAAACTAAGGTTAGACTATCAAAACTTGAACGTAAGTTTGCAATATGTGATCATGAAAGGAAAGATCTCTTAAAAATAACAAGGAAATAGGCAGTAACAATTCAAAGGCTAGAAGATGACAAGAGAATCTACAATTTAAGAATAAGAAATGTGAACAAAGAAGCAGGAATACATACAGGTGAATTACAAAGGCTATTAATGAAAATAATTAAGGAAAACTTCCCAAGCATGGGAAAAGAAAATGACATTCGGCTGTGTGAGGCATACAGAACTCCAGCTACCTACAACCAAAACAGAGCTACACCCAGACATATAATAATCAAGATACCAGAAATTCAATATAAAAACAGAATATTAAAAGCTGTCAGAGAAAAGAAACAGATTACCTATAAAGGTTAACCCATCAGAATCATGGCTGACTTCTTGACACAGACCATCAGATCAAGAAGAGCTTGGAGTGAAGTCTTCCAAGTCCTGAAGGAAGGTGGCCTCCAGCCCAGATTGATGTACCCTGCAAAGCTGTCACTAGAAATTAATGGAGAAACAAGATGCTTACATGACAAAGAGGAACTGCGTGAGTTTGTGACCACCAATCCAACCCTACAGAGAATACTGAAGAACATTCTAGAGAGAGAGAAAAAAAATACCAGGATTTTAGGAACAGTGGCAGAAAGGCCCCAATGAGTGGGGCAGGCAGTAGAATGAAGGAGAAAAATAGACAAACAAAGGCAGGAAAATAGCATGGCAGAAATGAGGCAGAGAAGGATAACTAGAAACTCTAACATAGATGGCCTTGATATGCTATATTGTTAATAGTGCACCAGGATTTAAAACACACATTACTCACACTACTCTGCTTAGATGTATTATATTCTGTTCCAGTCATTCTACCTGTACTAGAGTTGAGGGCACAGACAGTAATCCTGAAAATAGCAGGATATAGTACAGTAATCATCCTTAATTTCTTATTAACTTAATCTAAAGCTCTGTAAAACCTACACAGTTTTACCATGACTGATCATAATTGAATCTGGTTTGTTGGATCGATGTTTTGTATTGATAGATTTTATTCAAAGCTGATATGATTGATAGTATCAAGTCTGAGAATATAGGCAACTGCACTTGAGATGACAAGATCCACTAGAATATCCACTCTGGTTTGATTACTACCTGCCTTTGAAGTTTTATACTGTCTAAATGTTTTATTTTACTAATATTGTTATTTACTACAATACACAATTATACTGTTATATTCAGTTATACCTGATGATATAGACATTCTATTGAAGATAATAAGAAACAACACAGTAATCATTGTAGATCACCTTGTACTGTGGTTTTTATATGACTTTTTGGTTTCATGTTTTTATAGGAATTTGTTTTGTTTTGTCTTGCTAAGTTTTGTTTTTCCCTCTAATACAAAAAGGTTAGAAATACACATAGAGGTTCAGGCATGCATAGCTGTTCACACTCTCACTGTTTGACTATCTACTTTGTATGCTTTAATTTTGTAACTTGAACAACTATTTCTAAGAGGATAATATGTAATTTATTAACTAGTGATTTCTTACTGGTTTTTTAATTCTGTATTATCTCTACCCTTTACATGCTTTTGTTTCTCTTTAAATAAAATTTAAAAAAATAAATAAAGAGAAAAAAACAGGAAAAAGGTAGAAATATTACAGAATTTCAAGAAAAGAAGATAAATAGTAAGAAATCACTAATTCATACACTACATATTGTTCTTTTAGAAATAGTTATTCAAGTTACAAAATTAAAGCACACAAAGTGAGCATTAAAGCAGTGAGAGTGCAAACAGATCTGTTCAAGAATCCAAGAGGAACCTAGAAATATGGTCATCAATCCCACACATTTAAACATACATGCAGCTTTATCTTTTATAGCACTTCCTATTTCCTCTTTTTTTACAATAGCAATTATACATTTTTAAAATTTTATTTAAAGTGAAGAAAAAAACAGAAAAAAGGGTAGCAACAATACAGAATTCTAGAAGAAAGAAATAAAAAGGAGAATTAGAAAAAGCCCCACTAAGAAATCAGTAATTTATAAATTACATACTGTCATCCTGGATGTAGTTGTTCAAGTTACAAAGTTAAAGGGTACATAGTAAATATCCAATAGTCAGAATGCAAACAGTTCTGCTCAAAGATCCAACAAAGAGTCAACAATATGGTCATCTATTTTACACACTCAAACATACATGCAGTTATATCCCTTAGAGCACTTTCTTTTCCTCTTTTTTTTACAATAGCAGTTACACATTTTGCTTTTATTACTCTTGTAGTTTTTATTTACTTTTTACACTAGAGAAACAATATGGTATTTATAAATATGATTCCTATTTACTTCACTAATGAGGATAGTCTGAAGTTGTCTCCATTTGCCTATGAAGGCCTCAAGATCATCCTTTTTATAGCTGAGTAATATTCCATTGTATAAAAATGCCACATCTTTTTCATCCACGCTGCAGTTGATGGGCATCTGGGTTGTTTCCAGGATTTAGCTATCACAAATTGTGCAGCTATGAACATGGGTGCACATATATCACTGTGATATGAACTTTTCAGTTCTTTGGGGAAAATACCCAGGAAGGGGATAGCTGGATTGAATGGGTCTTCCAATCCTAGTCTTCTGAGAATTCTCCATATGGATTTCCATCATGATTGCACCAGTCTACATTCCCACCAACAGTGGAGCAGTGTTCCTTTTTCCCCGCAGCCTCACCAACATTTGTTATCAGTTGATTTCTTGATGGCAGCTATTCTTTTTGGAGTAAGGTGGAATCTCAATGCTGTTTTAGTTTGCATTTCTCAAATGACCAGTGATGGTGAACATTTCTTCATGTACTTATTTGCCATTTCTATATCTTTCTCTGTGAACTGTGTGTTCATCTCAGATGCCCATTTTTGGAGAGGGTCTTTGAATTTGGGGGGCTTGATATTTTTCACTTCTTTATATGTTCTGGACACAAGTCCTTTGTCTGAGGGGTTGCTGGCTAAAATTCTTTCCCACTCTGTTGGTTTTCTTTTCGCTCTGTTGGTGATTTCCTTTGAAATGCAGAAACTTTTCAATAATGTGAGATCCAATTTGTTGATTCTTTGAAGTGTTTCCCGTGCAGTTTGCGCTTTTTTCATGAATTCTTTGCCTACCCCTATGTCTCCAAGACTTCTACCTACCTTGTCTTCCAGTAGATTTAGTTTTTCTGTTTTAATGTTGAGGTCTTTGATCCATTTAGACTTTAGTTTTGTGCATGGTGATATGCACGGATCTAGTTTCAGTCTTCGGCATGTAGAGAGCCAATGTTTCCAACACCATTTATTACAGAGACTATCCTTCTTCCAGTGGACATATTTAGCCCCTTTGTGAAATATCAGGTGGCTGAGTGTCTTTGT
Organism: Hydrochoerus hydrochaeris; assembly: GCA_004027455.1. NCBI lineage: Eukaryota > Metazoa > Chordata > Mammalia > Rodentia > Hydrochaeridae > Hydrochoerus > Hydrochoerus hydrochaeris. Next base: position 27,388 of record PVLA01008006.1, on the reverse strand, counting down.
AGTTGTGCTTGCATCTTCTAATCTGTTCCATTGATCTTCAGGTCTATTTCTTTGCCAGTACCACGCTGATTTTATCACTGTGGCTTTATAGTACAGTTTCAAGTCAAGAATTGAGATGCCTCCTGCCTTGCTTTTGTTGCTTAGAATTGCCTTTGCTATTCTATGTTTCTTCTGTTTCCAAATGTATTTTAGGAGTGTGTTCTCTATATCTGTGAGGTATGTCAATGGTATTTTGATTGGGATTGCTTTAAATCTGTGTAACAGTTTTGGGAGTATAGTCATTTTCACAATATTGATTCTTCCTAACCAAGATCAAGGAATGTCCTTTCATTTTCTAATATCCTCTTCAATCTCCTTTTTCAGCATAGTATAATTTTCAGCATATAGGTCTTTTACATTTTTAGTTAGGTTCTTTTTACTTCTTAATTTCTTCAACTAAATTTGCAATATATTTTCACTTTATTTTTAATTTCTCTTTGTTTATTTTAAAGAGAGTAAAACTAAACATAACAAAACAGAACAAGGGTCAGAAAAAAACAATGTAAATGAAACAGATTTCAAAGGAAGACAACAGAAGATCACTGGCTATCATATTGTCTTTTGTTTTCTTCTAAATAGTTGTCCATATCGTCACACAATGACTTCATATACAACTAGTATTAAACTGATTGGAACAGAATGATGAAAGTATTATAGGCCTTCAAAACCAGCCAATAGGAAAATTATCAATGGCTGCCATAATGTCTCTCATTCTCTTCAAAATATCTGTCCATACCTTCATGTATGTTGAAATTAAACAATACAAAATAGGCTAAAATTACTCTGAATAAAGAATAATGGAATTGCTGGATTTTACAGCATGACACTATGGAATCAGCACTGAATACCATAGTATCTCTTTTCCTTCAAAATAGCTGTTCATTTCATCATTCATTATCTAATCAATTCTCATAAACTATTTAGGAGAAGTTCTATGCATGTATGAGTCTCAACATCTATACCTATCCTTTCTGTATTAGAGGGAAAAACAAAACAAAACAAATTCCTACAAAAACATGAAGCAAAAAAGAAAAATAAATAATGATAGCAAAGAGTCCAAAACACTGACAATATAGGCCTTTCAAACAAGGTGGTGGGAGTATAAACAGGGCTGTTATTTTACATAATGATCTTCGAGAGTTACTCAGATCACCATACGATGATATGAACAATTGTTCCAATTTTATGAATGTTAAATTTTTGTTCCAAGAATTTATAGAATTTGTAGCACAATCATCTTAGCTATCCTCAGTGTGTTTATATAATTTTAGATATTTTTTCTTTTCCCTTCTTTTTTTCCTCATTTTCCCTGAGATATTATTTTTCCCTTTTAACCAGATACTTATATTGTATTTATTGAGTATTTTGTATCTTACATATTCTAACCATTTCTTTCACTAAGGAGACTATGCAGTATTTACACATGTGAGTTTGGTTTATTTCACTTATAAGTATGGTCTCAAGTTGCATCCATTTAGTTATAAATATCTCAATGTGATTATTATTTACAGCTGAGTAGTATTCTATTATATAAAAATACCACATCTATTTGTCCATTCCTCAGTTGATGGGTATTTAGGTTATTTCCAAGATCTAGCTATTACAAATTGTGCTGCTATAAACATGGGTGCACATATATCGCTGTGGTATGATGTTTTCATTTCTTCTGGGAATATGCCCAGAAGTAGAATACCTGGGTCAAATGGACTTTCAACCCCAGCTTTCTGAGGACACTCCAGACTGACCTCCACAGTGGTTGCACTCATCTACACTCCCACCAACAGTGCAAAAGGGTTCTTTTTTCCCCCACAGCCTCTCCAGCATTTGTTGTTGGTAGTTTTCTTGATCCTGGCCATTCTTTCTGGAGTGAGATGGAATCTCAGTGTGGTTTTAATTTGCATTTCTCTAATGAGCAATGATGCTGAACATTTTTTCATGTATTTATTTGCCATTTGTATTTCTTCATCTGAGAACTGTGCATTCATCTCAAATGCCCATTTTTGGAATGGGTCTTTGAATTTTGGGGATCTGATTTTTTTTTAATTCTTTTTATGTTCTAGACAGAAGTCCTTTGTCTGAGGTCATGTTCACTAAGATTTTTTTTACAATTTGTGGGATTTCTTTTGGCTATGCTGGAAATTTCTTTTGACATGCAAAAACAATTTAATAGGATGTGATCCAGTTATTCTGTGAAGTATTTCACATGCAGTTTGATTCCTGTTCGTGAATTCTCTACCTACCCCTATGTCTTCAAGATTTCCACCTACTTTGTCTTCCAACAGATTTAGTGTTTCTGCTTTAATATTTAGATCTTTGATTCATTTTGACTTTGGTACATTGTGATAGGCATGGGACTAGTTTTAGTTTTTGGCTAATGGAGAGCCAATTTTTCCAGCAACATTTATTAAAGAGACTATCTTTCTTACAGTGAATGTGTTTGGCCCCTTTATCAAAGATAAGGTTGCTAAGTGTGTTTGTAATTGTACTTGTATCTTCTAATCTATTCCACTGATCTTCATGTCTGTTTTTATTCAAGTATCATGCTGATTTTATTACAGTAGCTTTGTAGTATAAGCTTAAGTCAAGAATTGTGATGCCTCCTGCCTTGCCTTTGTTGCTAAGAATTGCCTTTGCTGTTCTAGTTCTCTTCTGGTTCCAGATAAATTTTAGGAGTGATTTCTCTAGATCTGTGAGGTATACTAGTGGTACTTTGATGGGGATTGCAATAAATCTGTAGAGTAATTTTGGAAGAATGGCCATTTTCACAATGTTTGTTCTTCTTAGCCATGAACAAGGGATGTCTTTCCATTTTCTGAGGTCTTTGATTTATTTTTTCAGGATATTATGATTTTCCCTGAATAGATCTTTTACTTCTTTGTTAGATTGATTCCTAAATGTTTCATTTTTTTGGACGTTATTGTGAAGAGTGTGGCTTCTCTTATTTCTCACTCAGTTATTTTGTTGTTAGTGTACTGGAATGCTATTGAATTTTGAGTGTTGACTATGTATCCAGCTACATTACTGAATGTATTTATTATATCTAGGAGTCTTTCAATGGGTTTTTGGGGATCCTCTATGTAGAGTATCATGTCATCTATGAATAAAGATAATTTAACTTCTTTTCCTTATCTTTACTCCTTTTATTCCTCTCTCTTGTTTAATTTCCCTGGCTAGTATTTCTAACACTACACTGAATAGAAGTGGTGATAATGTATTGTTCCTGATTTTAGGGTAAAGGCTTTCAGTTTTTGGCCATTTTATATGATGCTGCTGTTTGGTTTATCATAGATGGCTTTTAGCATATTGACGTGAAGATCATGTGTTCCAATTTTCTGTAGGGTTCTTATCATGAATAAGTATTAGACCTTATCAAAACTTTCTCTGCATCTATAGAAATGATCATGTGGTTCTTATTTTTGGCTGTATTGATATGGTGGATTATGTTTATTGATTTGCATATATTGAACCATCCTGCTTTCCTGAGATGAATCTTACTTGGTCATGGTATATAATCTTCTTGATGATTTCCTGCATTCTGTTTGCCAATATTTTATTGAGAATTTTTACATCTATGTAAACCGGCCTATAGTTTTCTTTTTTTGGTTGGGTCTTTCTCAGGTTTTGGTATTAGAGTCATATTTGCTTCCAGGAATGAGTTAGGGACAATTGCTTCGCTTTCAATTTCATTGAAGAGTTTGAGGAGTGCTGGCATTAAATTTTTGAAATTCTTGTAGAATTCCACAGTGAATCCATCAGGACCTAGGCTTTGCTTTGTTGGCAAGGATTTAATTACATTTTCAATTTCATTAATTAAAATTGGGTTATTCAGCAGTTTTACATCTTCTTGATCTAGCTTTGGTAATTCATATGTTTCTATCAATATGTCCATTTCTTCTGTGTTACCAAGCCTATGAGAGTAGAGGTTTTTGAAATAGGTATTGATGGTCTTCTGTATTTCCGCAGGTCTGTAGTGATTTCACCCTTTCCCTTCCTTAGTACATGAATTTGAATTTTTTTCTTTCCTTTTTAAAATAAGGTTGGCTAGGGGCTTATCAATTTTATTTATTCTTTCAAAGAACTAACTCTTTGATTCATTGATTCTTTGTATGGTTTTCATAGTCTCTATTGAATTGATTTCTGCTCTGACCTTTATAATTTCCTCCCTTCTTTTGGCTTTGGGCTTGACTTGCTCTTTTTTTTTTTTTTCTAGATGTTTGAGGTGTAGCATCAGGTTGTTTACTTGTGTTTGCTCTGTTTCCCTGATGTGCAAATTCACCACAATAAATTTTCCTCTAAGGACTGATTTCAATGTGTTCCAAGGTTCCAGTAAAATGTGTTTGCATTTTCATTTGCTTGTAGATATTGTTTAATTTCTTCTTTAATTTCCTCTGTGACCCACTCATTGCTCAGGAGTACATTATTCAATTTGCATGTGTTTGTGTTTGCAGTTTCTTTTATCATCATTTTCTAGTTTCATGGTGCTATGATCTGATAACATGCATGGGATAATTTCAATTCTTTTGCATTTACTTAAGCATGTTTTGTGGGCCAGTATATGGTCTATTTTAAAAAATGTTCCATGTACTGCTGAGAATGCATTTCTGATGTTGTTAGGTAGAACACTGTATACATCTATCAGGTACATTTGTTCACAGATGTGATTGAGTTCTGTTATTTCTTTTCTGATTTTCTGTCTAGTTGATCTGTTCCTTTGTGTCAGTGGCATGCTACTGGTCTCCTGTTATAATTATGTTATTGCTTATCTGATTTTTCATTTCTATTAATATTATTTTATATAACTAGGTGCTCCTGAATTTGATGCATATATATTTGAGTGTTATCTCTTCTCTTCCTCTTGAAATTTTCCCCTAGCTAGTATGTAGTGACCTTCTTTATCTCTTTGGATTATTCTTGATTTGAAGTTCACATTGTCTACAACCAGAATAGCCACCCCTGTTTTTTTGAAGGGTTCCTGTTGTGTGGAGTATTGTTTTCCATCCTTTCACTTTCAGCCTATATGTTTCCTTTTGGGTTAGATGGGTTTCTTGTATACAGAACATGGTTGGATGTTGTTTCTTCATCCATTCTGCCAGTCTGTTTCTTTTAACTGGTGAATTGAGGCCATTTACATTAATGGTTATAACTGATATATATTGGTTTACCTTTGACATGTTATCCTTCTGCTATTGAGTCTTTACCTTTCCACTCTGTTTAATTGTTTGCCTTGTTTGGTGTTTTTTTTCCTGTATCTATCTGAATGTCCTTCAGTATTCTTTGCAGGGTTGGTTTGGTAGTCATGAAGTTCTTCAGCCATTCTTTGTCATGGAAGTATCTTATTTCTTCATGCATTTTGAAGGACAGTTTTGCAGGGTACGTCAGTCTGGGTTGGAAGTCACTTTCCTTTAGGATCTGAAATACTTCACTCCATGCTCTTCTTGACTTCATTGTTTGTATTGAGAAGTCTACGGTGATTCTGATAGGTTTTTCTTTATAGGTGATCTATCTCTTCTCTCTAGCAGCTTTTAATATTCTTTTGTTATGTTGGATTTCTGGCATGTTGATTATATGTCTGGGTGTAGTTTTATTTTGGTTATGGTTATTTGGAGTTCTATATGCTTCACTTATCTGTGTGTCAGTTTCCATTGTCGTGTTTGGGAAATTTTTAGGTATTACTTCTGTAAACAGTCTCTTGATATCATTTGTGTTGTCACCTTCTTTTTCATTCATACCTATAAATCTTAGGCTGTTTTTCCTTGCATCATACTGCAATTATTGAATTGTTATGTCCTAATTCCTTGTTATTTGTTATTTCCTTTCTTGTTCACTAGTTGCTATCTTGTCTTCAAGGTCTGAAATTCTATCTTCACTTTCACTCAAGTGGTTTTGCCATCTTTTGATGGAATTTTTTATTTCCTGTATATCTCTTTGAATCTGCTCCATGCATTCTGTTTCTTTCTTATATTGTTCATTCAAGGTTTCCATCTTTATGCATTATTCCTCTAATTTTTTAACTATGTGTTCTTTAGATGTGTTCAGTATTTCTTTCATTTTATCATTTCTTCTTTTACCTGGGAGATTTTTTCTGATATGAGTTCTTTTATAGCTTCCCAGAGTTGTTTCTTTATTTCAGTTGTTATCATTTCAGGAATTTCAGGTGTATGGCTTACATTTTCTTCTGTGTCCATGTCTCCTTGACTTGCTTGGGTTGGGCTGGAAGTTTGAGATTGCATGTTTCTCTTTTGTTTTGTCATTTTCCTGTATTTCTCAGTTTTGAGTGATGTTCCCAAGCCTCCCCCAAAGAGCTTCCAGAGCTCTGGGTATCACCTGGCCCACTTTTGGCTCCCAGGGCACACTGCAGGCAAGTGCTAGCTGCTTTCAGGTTATTGGGCATGGCACTGTTAGGCCTGCAGGGATCTCCCTTGCATCCCCTGGTGATTTGGGATGCTGGGTGTGGTCTTACCTGCTGGGAGTGATGTTCCAAAGCTTCCCTATGTCCTGGGAATCAATTTGCACACATTCCACTCCTGGGACTGAATTCAAGCCCCTGTTAGCCACTTGGAGGTCACTGCTTGTGGCCAAGTTAGGCTTGTGAGGACCTCCAGTGTATCCTCTGGTGATTTGGGACACTGGGCATGGTCTTACTGGATGGAAGCAATGTTCCAAAAGCCTATTTTTAATTTCTTAAAGTAAAAAATTTTACTATTGTTTTTAGATGTTTATGTTTCAGTACACACATGTAATGTTATGAATTCACTGCTGCCGTAAATAAATTCTACATAGTACAATACATTTATTTAATTTATACTGCCTTCTTTTAAATAATATTATACAATTTCACATATAAGATCTTATAAGAATATAATTTCACTTACCATTTTCCTTGTGCTTTTCTTGTATTGCTTTACTTCTACACTTGTCATAAATCCCATTATATTATTATTGTTTTTGCTTAAAAAGCAATAGTTTTTAAAATGGTCATTTGAATACAGTTACTGAAATATAGCTTCTTTATATTACCCAGATATTTACCATTTTTGTTACTCTTTATTCCTCCCTACAGATCTGGGATTTGTCTTGTCTGCATGATATATTCTAACAGTCTGAAAGACTTGTTTTGCATCTTTTAAAGTGTAAGTCTCATGGAAATGAATTCTTTCAACATTCCCCTGTCTGAATTCTGCACTTTTCATATTTGAATGTTCTTTTTACTGAATGTAACATACATAAAAAATGCAATTCTTTTATCTTCTGGTTTTTATCTTTTTGGTGGGAAGTCAGTCATAATCATTCTCTGGTACACTGAGTATCATTTTCCCCCATAACCATTCATGGGATCTGCAGTATATCTGTGCCTTCCAGCAGAGTGTCTATGGTGTATTTTGGAGTTACCATTCTGTACTCATTGTTCAGAATCTCTGTAATCATGAAGTACTTCAGGTACTTTATTCAACTTTCCTCACCCCCACTGAATACTAACTGTATTCAGTGAAGACCAAGAGTGTAGGTGGTGAGGGTGGTAGTTCAGTCTCCTTTTGAATCTGGGGCTTTTTTGGATTCTAGTCTGTTACACCAGCCCACACACAGCTGTTCAGTTTTGTTAAAATTAGTTCAGTTTCTCTTAACCTGGGTCTGGCAAATCCCCCTCCTCCTCTTCCTCCTCCTCTTACCTCTGACTTGTAAGGCTTGAGAGACACTGTTTATCATCACTCTATTATGAAAAGGTTATCTCTTTCTAGAGTTCAACTTGTTCAGATTTCATTGGACTTTGATTCTTTAATGTTTTCTTTTTTATTGTTCTTATATCTTTACAAAACATAAAATTATATTCAGAACTAATACACATACACACTGCATTCTAATCATTTCTACTTCTTCCCTCCCCACCACTCCTTTCCCAGGTCCTCTTCCCAGGTCTGTCATCTCTGTTTCCTACCATCTCTCTTTTATTTGCTCTTTAAATTGTTTATGTTTTGGGTTTTTTTAGATAAGAAAAACTATGTGATATTTATGCTTCTGTCTGATTTACCTCAAATTATAATAATGCAGTTTATTTATTTCAAACTATAATAGTCCAAACTTGGGAAGATAGTGGTTTCAGGGTGAAAGCAAAAGTCTTTAAGAATTTTCTATGATTGAAAAAATTCTTGATGAAGTTTCTTAATTATGTCCCTCTCCCCTCTCCCAGACTCCTTGAAAGAAGTAAGGAGGGAATAAAACTGAGATTATTGGAATTTTACCAAACTGTTAAAAAATGAAAACAGAATAGGTAAATGATTGGATCTTTATAAAGCTATGGGAGGCTGGGGATTTAGCTTAGCAGCATAAGTGCCTGCCTTGCAAGTGCGCGATCATGAGTTTGATCCCCAGTACGAATTTTAAAAAAATTTTTAAAGGCTATTGTATCAAACTAAAAATATCCTTCACTACAAAGCATAGCACATTTGCTAATTTAAAGATTATTCCATCATACATCTGAGTGAAATGTGAAAAAATCTGTGTCATTGCTATACTACCAATTTTTATATAAAAACATCACTGCCTCTAACCCTGATTTATGTGTTTGATGAGAAGCCATGTACTATGGAAGTTAAGAGAATGAGCTCTGTAGCTATGTCATGTCTAAACATCCTGTCTCTTCTGCTTTCTAACTAGGTATACTTTGGTAATTTTCTTAGCTCTGCTTCTGTTTTATCATCTTTAGAATAGTGGTGATTATAGTTCTTAACTAAAGTTTATATACATAAGATTCTCAGAAAGTTTCTGGCACACATCAAGTAATCAATAAATGTTAGCCATTATGTTAGTAATTATTCATCAAGAGCCCTATCAGAATAACTGTCATCACTTCTCATCATCTTCATGCAAATAGGCAGGTTGGAAGTACAACTGAAAAAAGATGACCACTAGGCTGGCTATTAATAGAAATCTGCCTGAAAGGCTTAACTAGCTCATTCTGAGTGTTATTACATTCTATAAAGGCAGCTAATTCCACTACCTAATGTGGCAGTCATGAAAACTGATTTTAATTGTCTCTAACCAGATGTAGGAGACACCAAACAACCAACGACAACAAAAAAAAACCCACAAGAATTCTGGAAGCTGTCCTATATACACATGCCCACCTACTATTATGTCTAAGAGTTCACACACAAGAAAATATTTCTCACATATAAATGAAATCATAAAATTTTTCACTATGGAAATCTAGATGCTAGAAATTAGATATCATCTTCTGTAACTCAGAGCAAGGGCAACAGTTCCAAAACCATTAGAACTGAATTCACTATCTAGGATTTATTATTGAATTTTATCTCCCAAAGAGAAACAAAACCCCCAGTGTAAAAAGGCATAAGTGTTTCTTTTACTGTATTTTCTCTCTAAAACTACTACTAGTGGTAATTTGGTGATAGAACACATGGAGAATCTACAAAAAAGATGAATCTGCTTAGTACCTGCAAGAGTGTCTTCTTGAGCCAGGCATGGTGGCACATGCCTGTAATCTCAGCACTCCAGAGGCTGAATCAGGAGGATTACTGTGAGTTTTAGGCCAGTCTGGGCTGCAAAGTGAGTTGAAGGCCTGCCTAAACTGCATAGTGAAACTCTGTCTCAAAAAGATGAAAAACAAAACAACAACAACAAAAATATCATTTTGAATTTGAAAAGTATTCATCTAAGCAAGAATAATGTTCTCAACATTAGTGTTCTACTTTCTTATCATTTCCAGGGGTCTAAAAGCAATTTCAGACAAGTTTCTCAGGGTAGCTTTTACAACAATTAAGAATTAATTCTTAGCATCCTAATGTTTCATAAAAAACAAAGAGTAGCTTCTGATAGTTGAACCTCATGAAAAAGAAACAGGAGAGAATCCTATGATTTTAGCAAAGGTCCAACCCTCATGGTTTGCCACCTGAGGGCTATAGGATCCTCAGGACTAATATAATTTATTCCCTTTACTTTCATTTCCCTCCTCTAATGAGGAACAACACACATAAATCATTCTTCTTAACCTCTCAGATATTATTTCTATAGGTCTTTCAGGGAATGATATAGTTTAGTTTACCCTACTCTGAACCCTCCGCAAACCATGAATTACCATATGATATACTCTAAAATTGCTTTTTTTTTTTCTTTGTGCTGGGGATTGAACTCACAACCTCACATTTGCCAAGCGGGCACTTATGCCGCTGAGCTAAACTCCTGGTCTCTTAAAATTGCTTATTTGTCTATATCTTTCTACAGAAAATAAGCTTTCTGAGGATGCAAATTTGCATTCTGATCACTGATCTTCCCTGGTATCTACAAAAGGACAGCATTGGATTCATAGAAGATAAGCAAATATTCATTGAATAAGTCAATAAATGAACCCAACTCATCTATTATAGTGCAGATGCCTTTGTATTATCCACCCTTACCCAGGCAAAACAATTTACTTTACAGAAACTCAGATACTATGGGCAGATAATATGCATGGAATAATTTCAATTCACTTGCATTTACTTAAGAATGTTTTATGGGCTAGTAGGTGGTCTATTTTAGAGAATATCTCATGTACAACTGAGAAGATTGTATACTCTGAGGTTGTTGGGTAGAACAACCTATAAACATCTACTAAGTCCATTTGTTAGCAAGTGTTGCTCAGTTCTGATATTTCTTTGTTGATTTATTTATATGATTGATCTATTTGTGATGATGGGGTATTAATAGTCTCCTTTATGATTATGTCAGTGCTTATTTGATTTTTCAGGTCCATTAATATTTGTTTAATATACTTAGGTGCTGCTGTATTTGCTGCATACATATTTATGATTGTTATCTCTTCTTTTTCTTCTTGAGGTTTTCCCCTAAAAAGTATTTAATGACCTCCTTAATCTCTTTTGATAATCCTTGGTTTGAAGTTCACATTATCTATAAACAGGATAGCTACCCTTGCATTTCTCTGAGTTTCTGTTGCATAGAGTAATGTTTTCCTCCTTTGACTTTCAGTCAGTGAATTATTTTTGAGTTAAATATGTTTCTTGCATACAGCATATTGTTGGATGTTGTTTCTTGATCCATCTGCCCATTTTTTTATTGGTGAATCAAGGTCATTTATGTTGATGGGTATAACAGATATGCATTGGCTTATCCTAGTTGTTGGTTCCCTGTTTTTCCCCTCTATTTAATTGTTTGCCCTGCTTGGAGGTTTATTTCTATTGGTATTCATAGAATTGTGGTAATTTTATTTCTGTCTAGAATATCTTTCAGTAACCTTTGTAGAGTTGATTTTGTGGTCCTGAATTTCTTCAGTTGTTCGTTGTCATAGAAGTAGCTTATTTCTCCATTAATTTTGAAAGATAGTTTTGCAAGATAAATCAATGTGTGGAAGTTTTTTTTCTTTCAGGACTTGAACTACTTCACTCCAAACTCCTCTTGACTTAAGGGCTTGTGTTGAGAAGTCTGTTGTGATTCTGTTCCCTTATGGGTAATCTGTTTCTTTTCTCTAACAGATTTTAATATTCTGCTCTCATGCTGAATTTCTGTGATATTGATTATTATATTCCTTATTTTTGTTATTTTAAGAGATCTTTTTTTCATGGTCACTAGATACAATCCTGTCTTCAAGTTCTGATAGTTTATTTTCAGTTTCATTTAAACAGTTTTGAAAACTTTCAATGGAATCTTTAACTTCTTGGATATCTGTTTGAATCTGTTTCATGTATTACATTTTTTCCTCTGTTGTGTTCACCATTTTTCTAGGCTCCTCTGGTTGTTTTGTTTTTTTTTTAATCCATGTTGATGCTAGATTTGCTGCACAACTCTTTCATTGTGGTCATTATTTCACTTTTTACCTGAGAGATTATTTCTGACCCAGTTTTCTCTTCAATTCATGGATGTTTCTTTACTTTGGTTGCTATCATTTCAGAAATTTCAGGTGTATGTCTTCTGTTTTCTTGCAACTTATTGTGTATTGGACTTGTTCTGAGTGAGCTGGAGGTTTGGGGTTTCATTTTGCTTCTGCACCTTGTTATTTTCTATTTTTGAAATTTTTATTTTGCTTTATGTATTTTAAGTTTTTATAGTTATGGCCTCACTAGGAAATATCCATTCTTCAGGAATGAATGATATGTGTAAGAGCTTCTTGGTTTTTGTGTTTGTCTCAAGATTTTACCTTCTCAATTTGTTAAAGGTAAGGCATTGGTAACTATTTGGTTCAGTTCCCATTTCTTTGGGGCTACTGTCCCAGCCCATTACCAGATTCCCTATAGTTTTAAAGAAACAAAAACAAATGATTACAGCAGATATGACATCCTAGCTAAAGTAGTATGGTTAACAATAACAATGGCATCAAGCACAGCTTAGAAACTGACAAACTTTGGTAGCTATTAACCAGGTACCTTTAACTGTAGAGGCAAAATCTATAGCTATAGAATAGAATCGATTGTAAATTGAGAGTTTGTATGCAAAGTGTTTCTCCTGAGGCTGCCTGGAACCTCCCCCATGGGCCTGCCCTACCACAAGGAACATCGAGGAGGTCCACCCAAGACTGAAAACTGCCCTGGACTGCTTCAGCTGGGCCCGCCCTCACACCTAGAACATATGAAGATCTCAGCAGGCTCCAGTTAGTGTGAGAAAATTTGAAACTTTGCTCCCAGGTGGCAAACTTTGGACTACAGCAGATTGACTGTATTAGTGTAGTGAGTATACCCCTAAAATAGAGTTGTACAGGGGATAAATAGGCCCAGTAGTAAATCCCCCTCCAACTAACTGTAAGACTTTGGTGTGTCTGAAAAGAGTGTGTATGATCCCTTCCTACACATAGAACACACCAGGCAGAGTGAAAATGACAAAACAAAAAAGCAAAATGCAGTCTCAAACATATAGTTCACCAGAAGAAAGTATAGGAGACATTGAAATACAGGACCCTAAAAGTAACACACCAGGATTCTCTGAAAAGATAGTGAGTAAAATAAAAAAGCAACTCCATAGGCCATAGAGGAAATCAAATAAGAAGTTCCCTGCCATGTAAAAATAGAAATAACAACTTTAGTAAAGGAGTTGTTGAACACAGCTAAAGAAGAACTAGAGAAAAAAGTACATGAGCATGGGAAACTGATTGAAACTTTGAATGAACAATATAGAAAACAAGCAGAATTCATGAAAAAACTCAAAGAGACATCCAACAAACAAAAAATCCTATTGAAAGTGTGCAAAACTGCCTAAAGGAAGCTAAAGATAGGATTTCGGACCTTGAGGACAGGATCACAGTTAGTGATCAGGAAAGGATAGAACTTTTAAAAATAACAAAGCAGTGTGAAATGACAATTCAGAAGCCTCATGATGATGCAAAGAGCAACAATATAAGAATAGTAGGCATTAGCGAAGATACAGGAGTCCAGGAAAATGACCTACATAAAGTATTTACAGAAATAATAGCAAAACATTTCCCAAACATGGGTAAAAATCTGATATGCAGATAAGTGAGGCATATAGAACACCAAACAGTCACAATCAACATAAATCCACACCCAAACACATAATAATTAAGATCCCAAACATACAGCATAAAAACAGAGTACTAAAAGCTGTCAGAGAAAAGACACAACTCACCTATCAAGGAAAGCCCATTAGAATCATGGCAGACTTTTCAGAACAAACCCTCAAGTCAAGAAGAGCTTAGAGTGAGGTATTTCAAGCTCTGAAAGAAAACAACCTTCAACCCAGACTGATGTACCCAGCAAAACTTTCATTCAAATTTAATGGAGAAACAAGATACTTCCATGACAAAGAAAAACTGAAGAAATTCATGTCCACCAAACCAACCCTAGGAAGAGTACTGAAACACATACTAGCAGAGATAAAAATGACCACAATCCCCTAAACAACAACAGAAAGAAAGCACCAGGTAGGATAAGCAATTAAATAAGATGAAAAGCAGAAAGAAACAACTGGAACACAACATGGCAAAATTGAGCCAGTAAATATCAGTGATATCCTATAAATATAAATGACCTCAATCCACCTATCAAAAGAAATACATTGACAGAATGGACCAAGAAACAAGACCCCACAATATGCTGTATACAAGAAACACATCTGACCCAAAAGGAAATTCATAGATTAAAAGTCAAAGGATGGAAAACAGTATTCCATGCAACAGGAACCCAGAAAAAAGCAGGGGTAGCTATTCTATTTGCAGACAACCTGAACTTCAAACCTAAAAGGATTAAAATAGATAGAGAAGGTCACTATGTACTTGTTAGTGGAAAAATTCAAGAAGAAGAAGAACTAACAATTATAAATATACATGTGCCAAATACAGGAGCACCCAACCATGTAAGACAGATACTAATGGACATGAAAAACCAAACACACAAGAACACAATTATAGCAGGAAATCTTAACAGCCCATTGTCACAAAGAGATAGATCAACTAGACAAAAAGTCAGCAAAGAAATAACAGAACTGAATCATACCTGTGAGCAATTGGACTTAGTAGATGTTTACAGAGTGCTCCACCCAACCACATCAGAATACACATTCTTCTCAGCTGCACATGGGACATTCTCCAAAATAGAACATATATTATCCCATAAAACATTCTTAAGTAAGTGCAAAGCTATTGAAATCATACCATGCATAATATCTGACCATAGTGCACTGAAATTAGAAATAAATGGCAAAAGAAATTGTAAAACCTATATAAATACATGGAAATTAAATAACAGCCTTTTGAACAACCAGTGAGCTACAGATGAAATTAAAGAAGAAATAAAACAATACCTACAATTCAATGAAAATAAAGAAACAACATACTGTTATCTGTGGGATGCAATGAAAGCAGTCTTAAGAGGGAAATATATAGCAATAAACTGTCATATCAAGAAGACAGAACAAGCACAAATAACCTAATGCTTCATCTCAAGCTTCTAGAGAAGAAGAGCAAGCAAAACCCAAAGCCCATAGAAGAGAGGAAATTGTAAAGATTAGAGCAGATATCAATGAAATTGAAGCTAAAAAAATACAAAGAATTAATGAATTGCAAAGCTGGTTTTTTGAGAGAATAAACAAAATTGACAAACCCCTAGCTAATCTTATCAAGAAAAAGAAAGAAAAAACCCAATTTCATATAAGAAGAACTGAAAAGGGAGAAATTACTACAGATCCCATGGAAATTCAAAGGATCGTGAATACCCACTTTGAAAATCTTTACTCACATAGAGTGGAAAACACAGAGGAAATGGACAGATTTCTAGAAACATATGAACTACCAAAGCTCAACCAAGAAGATATAGCAATTTTGAACAACCCAATGTCAGCTATTGAAATTGAAAATGTAATTCAAAACTTACCAACAAAGAAAAGCCCAGGTCCTGATGGATTCACCACTGAATTCTATAAGAAATTTAGAGAAGATTTGATGCCAGTACTCCTTAACCTCTTCAATGAAATTGAGAAAAAAGCAATCCTCCCTAAATCATTCCTGGAGGCAAGTATTACTCTGATACCAAAACCAGAGAAAGATCCAACCAAAAAAGAGAACTAAAGGCCAATCTCACTAATGAACATTGATGCAAACATTCTCAACAAAATACTGGCAAATAGAATGCAACAAATCATCAAGAAGATTATACATCATGACCAAGTGGGGTTCGTTCCAGGAATGCAGGGATGGTTTAACATACGCAAATCAATAAATGTAATACACAACATCAACAGAGCCAAAAACAAAAACCACATGGTCATCTCAATAGATGCAGAAAAATCTTTCCACAAAGTCCAATACATGTTCATGATAAGAACCCTTCAGAAACTCGGAATACAAGGCGTCTACCTCAACCTAATAAAGGCCATCTAGGACAAACCAATAGCCAACATTATACTAAATGGACAAAAACTGAAAGCTTTCAGTTTAAAATCAGGAACAAGAAAAGGATGTCCACTATCACCACTCCTTTTCAACATAGTTCTGGAACACACTAGCCAGGGAAATCAGACAAGAGAGAGAAATAAAAGGAGTAAAGACAGGAAAAGAAGAAGTTAAATTATCACTATTTGCAGATGACATAAATCTCTATATAAAAGACCCAAAAAACTCCATTAAAAGACTACTAGAGATAAAAAACAAGTTCAGCAGTGTAGCTGGATACAAAGTCAGTGCTCAAAAATCAATAGCATTCCTGTACACAAACAAAAAACTCACTGAGAAAGAAATTATGGAAATATCGCCCTTTACAATAACATGTAAAAAAATGAAATACTTAGGAATCAACCTAACTAAAAATGTAAAAGACCTATATGATGAAAATTATACTATGCTGAAAAAGGAGATTGAAGAGGATATTAGAAAATGGAAGGACATTCCTTGATCTTGGTTAGGAAGAACCAACATTGTGAAAATGGCTATACTCCCAAAACTGTTATACAAATTTAACGCAATCCCAATCAAAATACCATTGACATACCTCACAGATATAGAGAACACACTCCTAAAATTCATTTGGAAACAGAAGAAACCTAGAATAGTAAAGGCAATTCTAGGCAACAGAAGCAAGGCAGGAGGCATCTCATTTCCTGACTTGAAACAGTACTATAAAGCCACAGTGATAAAATCAGCGTGGTACTGGCAAAGAAATAGACCTGAAGATCAATGGAACAGATTAGAAGATGCAAGCACAACTACAAAGACACTCAGCCACCTGATATTTGATACAGGGGCTAAATATGTCCACTGGAAGAAGGATAGTCTCTTTAATCAATGGTGTTGGAAACATTGGCTCTCTACATGCCGAAGACTGAAACTAGATCCATGCATATCACCATGCACAAAACTAAAGTCTAAATGGATCAAAGACCTCAACATTAAAACAGAAAAACTAAATCTACTGGAAGACAAGGTAGATAGAAGTCTTGGAGACATAGGGGTAGGCAGAGAATTCATGAACCAAACACAAACTGCATGGGAAACACTTCAAAGAATCAACAAATTGGATCTCACATTATTGAAAAGTTTCTGCATTTCAAAGGAAATCACCAACAGAGCAAAAAGAAAACCAACAGAGTGGGAAAGAATTTTAACCAGCAACCCCTCAGACAAAGGACTTGTGTCCAGAACATATAAAGAAGTGAAAAACATCAAGCCCCCCAAATTCAAAGACCCTCTCCAAAAATGGGCATCTGAGATGAACACACAGTTCTCAGAAAAAGATATACAAATGGCAAATAAATACATGAAGAAATGTTCACCATCACTGGTCATTTGAGAAATGCAAATTAAAACAGCATTGAGATTTCACCTTATTCTGGAAAGAATAGCTGCCCTCAAGATATCAGCTGATCACAAACATTGGCGAGGCTGCAGGGAAAAAGGAACACTGCTCCACTGTTGGTGGGAATGTAGACTGGTGCAACCATGATGGAAATCCATATGGACAATTCTCAGAAGACTGGGATTGGAAGCCCCGTTCAATCCAGCTATCCCCCTCCTGGGTATTTTCCCCAAAGAACTGAAAAGTTCATATCACAATGATATATGTGCACCCATGTTCATAGCTGCACAATTTGTGATAGCTAAGTTCTGGAAACAACCCAGATGCCCATCAACTGCAGCGTGGATGAAAAAGATGTGGCATTTTTATACAATAGAATATTACTCAGCTATAAAAAAGGATGATCTTGAGGCCTTAATAGGCAAATGGATACAACTTGAGACTATCCTCATTAGTGAAATAAAGAATCATATTTATAAATACCATATTGTTTCTCTAGTGTAAAAAGTAAATAAAAACTACAAGAGTAATAAAAGCAAAATGTGTAACTGCTATTGTAAAAAAGAGAGGAAAAGAAAGTGCTCTAAGGGATATAACTGCATGTGTGTTTGAGTGTGTAAAATACATGACCATATTGCTGAAACTTTGTTGAATCTTTGAGCAGAACTGTTTGTAGTCTGACTGTTTGAATATTTACTATGTACCATTTAACTTTGTAACATGAACAACTACATCCAGGATGACAGTATGTAATTTATAAATCACTGATTTCTTAGTGGGGCTTTTTCTCATTCTCCTTTTTCTTTCTTTCTTCTAGAATTCTGTATTGTTGCTACACTTTTTTCTGTTTTTTTTTCTTCTCTTTAAATAAAATTTTAAAATGTATAATTGTAAAAAAAGAGGAAATAGGAAGCATTATAAAAGATATAGCTGCATGTATGTTTAGGTGTGTGGGATTGATAACCATGTTTCTAGGTTCTTGTTGGATTGTTGAACAGATTTATTTGCACTCTCACTTCTTGAGTGTCCACTTTGTGTGCTTTGGTTTTGTAACTTGAATAACTATTTCTAAAAGAACAATATGTAATTTATCAACTAGTGATTTCTTACAGTTTATCTTCTTTTCTTGAAATTCTGTAATATTTCTACCTTTTTTCTGTTTTTTTTTTCTTTTTAAATACAAAAATAAAAAAGAAAAGTGTTTCTCCTTAGTAGAGTGGTTTTACCCTGTGGTGGGGAAATTTAAGAGAGAGAGTAAATAAAACAGAGATAAATGAATAGAAACATAATAGAAGCAAAGCTGGAGGACAAAGGATGATCACACACAGTCTTGTGGATCCAGAGAAGAGGACAAAGGGAAAGAACAAAAGAGTAAGAAAAAGATTATTGAAATTAACAAGAAACATTAGAGAGAATATTTACTCATCAAAATATGATTAAATCAAGAGAGATGATTGAGGAAAGAGAGAAAGGCAAGTAGATTAGAACAAAAAATATAAGTGAAAGACCTTTTTTAAAAGAAGGGTAAATGAAATAAAACAGCAAAGAAAGAAGAAAAATTAAATAAAATGTAATAAAAAATATAATTCCTCTGGTGTCCACCAAGAGACCAAAACTACTAGGTAAACTTACCTAGTCTGCAGAAGAGTTGTGCTGGATGTGGGGCTGATCTTGGCCTCCAGATGTGGTGGGCTAGATCCAGAGCCTTCAGCCAGTATTTTCTATATGTCCCTTAATGGTCTGCCCACTCCTTATCCTGTTTCTTTCTGTCTCTTTCCCAGTTGCTGTGTTGCCCTGAAACAAAGATAGGAGTCTGCTCCAACTCATGTATATTGTTGGCTCCTCCTGGTCCTTAAACAGCTTCCTGTGTGCCTCTTCTATTGGCAAGTCCCTGTCCTCTCAGGTTGCTTTCTATAGGATGAGATGGGATGCCATGTTACAGTCTGACCCTCTCCTCTTGCAGGTGCCATCCAAGGATGCTGAGTCTCAATTCCTTCTCCTCCCCTGAGGAGAAAGTGCTAATCTCCTACTTATTTCATTGTGACAAACAATGCCACTTAAGTCCCTCGAGCTACTGGTAGTAAGACAGGAGGGGGGGGGGAATCCTGTTATTCCACTCCACACTTTCACCAGCTCAGCTGCCTTCACTGACACCCACCTCTGTTAAGAGTTTGTAACCTCTTGTTGTTGGGTGAGGTGAGGTGGGGTGCTGTAGGTAGGGAGACTTTCTGCTTCCACCCCAGCCCCTGGGTGGGGACAGCCCCTGGCTTCTCAGTCCTGCAGTGCAAGACTATTTAATTTCCATGTCTCTCTAGCTGGCTTTGCATTATTCTACTTACTGCTCTTCACCACTAACAGATAACTCTGAAGTGGCTGACTGGAGAGGAAGGGAGGTGAAGCTACAGAGTTGAAAGCAATTATCCCATGTCTTTTTTCCTAAATTTAAGGTATTTTTACTTGTAACTACCAATGATCTCTTGATCACCTTCACACAATTAAAAGCAATGATTCTGAACCAGAAGTTTGACAGTCTTTTTTGCATGCAGTTTACCATAAATCAGGTGCTTTGACATCAAACCTCTAATCTTACCTTCTCAGTAAAATCAACCTAACAAGTAGAATGAACTATTTTACTGCTAGCAATATATACTTCTCTATGTCGAAAATGTTCAGAAAAATGAATGAGCACATGGTAAAATACTATGATAATTTATTGGAAACTTACTATGAATTGCTATCATCATCCATTATTAGTTTCAGGAAAATAGCCAATTTGGAAGGATAGAAAGAGTCCTAAAATGAGTTTATATCTATAGGTCTTGGATTCTAGAAAACCAGCAAAAATTCACACATCCTGTAAATAATTTCCTCTTTTTTATTCACTATTGAGCTGTTCCTATACTTTTTGTAAGATTTAACATTAAGTAGGTTCTGAAGTCATTTCTCCACCTAGGACAATTGCTTTAGGAACTAGAGACTTTATTCTCAATTTCATGTTTGAAGTCATTTCTGGGCTGACCACAAATACCTCATAAACATCTAGTCTCTTAAAAGGCAAGACTTCTGAAGCTCTGAGAGGACTATGGCAAATCCAAGTAATGACATCTGCAGGATGGTTATTGCAAAGAAATCAAGAACTTCGGTATCAGGAACTTCTATGGTTTTGCCTAAGAAGATAAAAACTTTTAGCTCATAAGCACTCAAGAATTTCATGTATGCCTTTAATATTCTGGTTTGTGGAAATTCTATGTAATTTGGTACTTTATTATTTGATAATTTTTATGAACTTTGATACAAGAACATCTTAATATAGTCATTAGGTCTCATTGTAGAATTTTCATAAGCCATTGGACAAAATTACCAGGATTAACTTGGATGAAAAGTAAAGTAAATCATCTGTTTGGGTATATATTAACCTAGGTATTGAGTATGTGTTAGTCTCGGATATGTATTAGCCTTAGGCATTCAATTAATATTCTGACTTATTTCAAATTCTAGAGACAAAATATAGTCTCCTTACTGGCAGTTCAAGAATATACTCAAAGTACCAGAGATGGATATAAGACTAAAAGTTTCAGGAAGGTACAAGCAAGGCTGTCCTTGCTGATTTCTTTTCGTAGGTGTGAAAGTCTCAGCTTTCCTCAAGTGGGCATAATAGGTCTATGAGAAAGCAATTTTAAAAATATTTGCACTCTTACACTACACTGGGAATTTTAGAACCGAGTCTATTGTTGAAATGACTGATTTCTCTTCCCCTTTTTGAATACATGTATAATAATTAAGTTCAACAGGTTAAAAAAAAAGAAGGAACTAAAGGATGTTAATGAGAAGCACTCTCTCTAATGGTTTCTTCTTTTGCAAGGAGTTTTTAATTAGTGAAATTCTGACTCATATTATGCTGGAACTTTTCTTGTTTTACAGCCCATGATGTACAATTAAGTGGAGTGGCTTATCTAATTGATAAGTTTAGACAAAATAGTTGGAGCAGTTTAACACAATTCAGCATTTTTCTCCTTAACAGAGAACTTGAAAGTGGAGTTGAGGCTTATTCTTTCCATGGTACACCTGCTGTGGGCCAGCTCTGCCCGTGACAGAGTGCGGAAATCTAGCTGATCCTAGGGGTCAGCTTGGGCCTGACTCTGCTGTTAATCTGGATCTTTCAGCCTAACTCCATCTTTACCCACTGTTCTTCCTCACATGGTTTAGAATTTATGCCAACAATAGAGATCTATTTTATCACAGCTCCATCATTTCATATTCCTCTTTACTCATTCGACTTTTTAGTCAGGCTGAACTATTAATTCTTCCCAATACTGCCCCCTAATGTGTTCTTTACATGTCTTTGTTCCCATTGTTGTCTCTCTCTAGAATATTCTTCTGTTTATTTACTGTATTTTCAAAATACTTTTTTTCATCCTTCAAGTCCAATACAATAAATTCTCCTCCAAGGCAAGCTACTCTTGTGACCTCAGGGATACTAGATTTTGTTTGCAGCTATATCCTCAAAGTCTTGGAAGTTCATGGCACATCTTAGATTCTAAAATCATTAAGAATGGTTGAAGTAAAATGAGTGGGCATAAAGACACCAAAAGAATTCCCTGCTTAGAAAATAGTTCTAAGGTAATTCACGTTGTTGTCTTCAAGGAATACATTCTAAGAGATTAGTGTACGTAAATAAATACTAAAACATTATCACTTTATTCCTTAAATTGTGTCTATTTCATGTGTACTCCATATCCTAAAAAATTGAAGCTCCTTGCATCAGGTAAGAATTCAGAATACGGTACTTATAGTAGAAAAAGAATATAAACTGAATGAATAAATGAATGTGTAATTTGCAAAGAGGCTCTCCGAAACCTGAGTTCCATTAAATTGTTGCCTCAGCTGATGCTCTAACAGCTGTGAGCACTCCCTTCTCTACCTGTTGTGCCATTTCAACAATAGAATCAGTTCTAAAATTCCCAGTGAGGTGTAAGAGTGAAAATATTTTTAAAATTTCTTTCTTA
Organism: Hydrochoerus hydrochaeris; assembly: GCA_004027455.1. Classification (NCBI taxonomy): domain Eukaryota; kingdom Metazoa; phylum Chordata; class Mammalia; order Rodentia; family Hydrochaeridae; genus Hydrochoerus; species Hydrochoerus hydrochaeris. Next base: position 5,097 of record PVLA01008006.1, on the reverse strand, counting down.
TCAACAAGTTATGCCCACTTCAGGAAAGCTGAGACTTTATTTGTATTACTTTATTAATTTAGGATTTTTTGGTTGGATGTTATTTGCTTGTTTTGGTATGGTAATAGAACCCAATGTCTTCACATTGAGCTACATCCCCATATCTTTTTAAAATTATTTTTATTTTGAGACTGGATCTCACTAAATTACTACACTGCCAAGGCTGGCCTTAAATTTATGATCCTTCTGTGGCAGCCTATCGGAGTGCTAGGAGTATAGGCAAGTGCCACCATGCTCAACACGCTGTTTACTGAGGAGTCTAACACATGATCCCTGAATTTCATAGATCCTCGCTCACAATGGAGAAGGTTCTGTTCACTGTCCTCTTTAGCCTACAGACTATTTTCTAACAATGAAGCCGCATTTCCACCCTAGCAGGTGATCACTTGCAGGCCACTAGAGCCAGATATCATTGGTGACCTACTCAGCATTATGACAGAATCTATTTCATGATGTTCCTCTGCCTATAATTTATCAAAGAAAATATAATTTGAAGAACAAAAACTCATAGGTATCTGGGATTTTTAAGAGGCTGCACCAAGGCCACCTGAGGGGCTTTATGTACTTTGGGTACGTTCTTTGAAAGGTCTGGTCCTCAGTTCCCATCTTTCCAGACAAGCATTCCACAATATAGAACTGCGTTTCACCAAGTTTTGTTTAGAATTATAGCCACAATGTGTAGACCACATTTCAATCCACGTGTAGGATTCAACAGTGAACAATTCTAGGGCAATGGCATAAGGAACTCTTGGTTGAGTGGTCACAGTTCCTCTTCCCCCTGAATTTCTCACCCTTTCAGGCCAATCTGAGTGAGCCTCAGACAGCATCCAACACATTAATTCAATTCCTCGTGACAGCTGTCTGCTATTCTGCAGTCTTGAGCCCTATCGGAGCGCATGTTGCAACGCTGAAAGTGCGGGCTCCACTGCTACAGTACCTGTACCTGTGAGATGAACAGGAGGAGTTATAAGCTCTCTATGGCCTCCGGACCCTTGGAGTGACACAGAGCACCCCCAACCTGCTTCAGATGCTCTTGGATGCTGCTGTATGTTGAGGACGTGGTGAAGGAGGCAGCACTATATGGCTGGGAGCGCAGCTAGGACCCCGCTGAGCAGCAGGGCAAAGGCATGGCCCTTAAGTCTCTCACGGCTTTCGTCAACCGGCTTCCGAGGCTGAGAAGGAGTCCGATCATAGCCCAGGGCGGGTGGGGCTGAGGACCTGAACCCCATGAACGTGCTGATGGCCCGGTCCAGCTGCCTGGACTGCAGGGGTGGCAGTGGTGGCGGTGGCAGCAGGTGCCTGAAGTGACATGTGCTGAGCTAATAAAGTGGCTGAAGAGGCAGGATGGGTTGGGGCTACCCGTGTACCCTACCATGATGCTGCCAGGTGTCCCTCTCGTCCCTTGAGGTCCTTTTTATATTTTCTGAAGATCACTCCTGAGACTGCCGTCCTCGCTGCTGGGGGCATATGCCTCAGCCCCTGCACCACCACTGATGCTGCCTGCTCAGGGGGAAGAGGAGCACACGGAATCTATAATTATTAAACATGAATTCAATTAAAAAAAAAAAAGACAAGTGGAGGAAAATGGAAGAATGGTGATCAAGACCACCTTAATGTTTCCCTCAGGCTGACTAATCTTTAGAAGGTCTCCTCTTGACTAAAAATTCCTGATTTCCCTTTCTTAGAGAATCTACTTTTAAAAACTTGAAATTGTGAATTCTTCCTCTGCTGCTTTGAAAGGTAAGTCTTTTCCCAACTTCTTTCCAATTTTAAGGATCCAGAAGCCATTTCTTTAAAGTGCAATAATCAGGGAAAATATCTCCCAGTCTCTGGGAAGGCAACCTAACTTCCATAGCACCAATTAGCAAACACATGGACTAATCACATTGAGCAACTTCCTGGAACATCCTTAAGTGTTGTTATTTTTAAGGAACATGTTCACCAGCATTCAAGTAGCGTGTTGACCAGTGCTTAAACCCTGCCTCACCTCTTACTTTATTGTTGCTGAGTTCTAGCTTTTTCACATATTGCAATATTCCTCAGTAAAACCTTCCTTGCCTGTGTAATTCCATCCATTGCAATTGTGTTTCCCTTAAATCATTGACCCCAAGGTATGAGACCCAGTCATTAAGTCATAGGGAAATATCAACATAATTTCTTGATCACTTCTGTCAGGGTCTATTCCTAATGTTCTAAGATTTAGAACAACACAAATCTAAGATGTGTGCTTTAGCCCATTTGTATTCAGTGTAGTGCTGGAAGTTCTAACATCATAAGAGAAGAAATTAAATACACCAAAATTGAAAAGGAAGTCAAATTGCCACTGTTTTCAGATGGCATGATCTTATATATAAAAAGCCCCCAAAGACTCCAGAACAACAACAAACTAGTAAAAACATACAAAAAAGTTGCAGGATACAAAAATCAGTAACACTTTTAAGTGCCAATAGTAAATTATGTGAAACAGAATCAAGAAAGCATTCCCTTTTACAACACCTGCACAAAAATAATCTCTTGAAACACATGTAACCACAGAGGTAAAAGATCTCTGTAATGCAAATTAAAAGACACTGACAAAATAAATAGAATAGAAAAAAATGGAAGAACATACTTTGTTCATATAATGCAAAAACAAAACATTAAAAATTTCCATACTACCAGTGTTAGTATACTTTCCATTGCTACAACAAATACTTGAGATTAAATAAACTTATTTTTTAAAAATTTCAAGCTTTATGTCAATGACTACTCACACATAAGCATGAAAACAAATCTTTTAAAAAATACCAAATCAGACAGAATTCTTAAAGGTAAAATAAAAGAAAACCAAATATCAGTTCTACTATATATGGAACTAATATTATTTATGGGCTTTTTAACTTGAAGAAGGTTAAGTTGGAAGTGTTTCAATTTACAGTATAAAAAGAACTGACACTTGAGGAGACAGTAAACACTTTAGAAGTGTTTAAGTAAAATGACTCTCCAAATTCACTGAAAATAAAAAAATTTTAAAAGCATTTTACAGTAGGCAAAAAGAAAATAAATGTTAGCTCTTAAAGAGCTAAGGGAATAAATAAGGAAAAAACTAATAAATTCATATTGCTTTTTTCTTTAATTTTGGAAACATAAATGATAGAGAAAAAGGGCAAGTCAACCTATGAGCGATAAGAAATCAACAGAGGGCACCAGAACAGATATTTCTGTTGTAAATAGCCTGATGTTTTATGATCCTGTAAATGTCCCCATAAAGCCTCATATTGACAGTAAATTCATAAAGGATCTGAGATGACAAATACAAAAACTGTTGTCAAAAAGAAAATACTTCCCAGGAAGAAACTGAGGAAAAAGAAAAAGAAAAAAGAAAGAAGAAAAAGAAGCATGGACAGAGGGCTGGAGCTGGGCAAGCCCCGATCACAGTACCAGCATGTCTTAAAGTCAGGTGACTCACGATGGAGCTGTCACAGCCCTGCCAAGAGCAGGGGTTAGTGAGCTCCAGACCCATGGCTGGAGGAGGCCCTGAGACAGGGAGTGTAAACAGCCAGTTGAGCTGCGTGAACTTTGGTGAGTGACAGGAACTTGAATACCCAAACCGGGAGGACTGGCTGGGTGACATTTGGGACTTGGGCAGGACCGGCTTAAATCAGGGCCCTAGGCAGCGTCTGCTGATGACTCCTAGTCCAAAGCAGATTGGTGGGATCTGCTCGGGCAGGGCCAAGCCCCTGGTTGAAACCCAATAGCCAGGGATGAGGCTTTTCTGGGCCAGTGGCATCCCCAGGGAACACACAAACCTGTTGAAGCATAAACTGGTTGACTGGCATAGGCGGAGGAACCACCTCTCAGCATGCAACTCACAGATCCGCTGCAGACTGAGGGGCAATACTTCCCTAGCAAGTGTGCTGCAAAACACTGTAAGCAAAAGGAAAGGCCCAGAGACCTCCACCACCCACCTGTCTGAAGGGGGCCTAAAAATGACAAGACAGAGAAAGAGTAAAAGGCCCCCAACTGCAGAAACAGGTAAAGTGAGTTCAACAGAGGTAAATGCAGAGGAGGTTGAGAGCAGCAAACCTGTAATATCAGAGACAGCCTCATCGGAAATAAACAAATACCTCCGTAACCTCATAGTCGAATTTAAATCTGAAATTCTAACTCAGGTGAACCAAGATATAAGAAGACTAATAAAAGAAGTCCTGGGTAATCCTCTAGTAGACACAAATGAAAGAATAGAGGAACCCAGAGAAAGGAGAGAAGCCTTTGATGAAGAATATAAACAAAACCTAGAATATATGAAACAGATCCAAAGAGACTATCAGGAAATTAAAAACTCCATTGAAACCTGGCAAAACCTTTTAATAGAAACTAAAGATAAACTTTCAAAACTTGAAGATAGATTTGCAAAGTATGATTGTGAAAGGAAGGATCTCTTAAAAATAACAAGGAGTCAGGAAGCAATGATACAAAGATGACAAGAGGATTTATAACCTAAGAATAAAATATGTGAAGGAAGATGCAGCAACAAATACAAATGAAATAAAAAGTGTATTCACAGAAATAATTAAGGAAAAGTTCCCAAACATAGGTAATGGAAGTGAAATTCAGATAAATGAGGCATATAGAACTCCAGCCAGCTACAACCCAAACAGATCTACACCCAGACATATAATAATTAGGATCCCAGAAATCCATCACAAGAATAAAATATTAAAAGCAGTCAGAGAAAATAAACAGATTACCTATAAAGGAAAACTCATCAAAATCACAGCAGACTTCTCAATGCAAACCATCAAATCACAAAGAGCTTGGAGCAAAATATTCCAAGCCCTGAAAGAAAATAACCTCCAACCCAGAATGATGTACCCTGTAAAACTGTCTCTCAAAATTAATGGAGAGACAAGATACTTCCACAACAAAGAGGAACTGGGGGAGTTTGTGACCACCAATCCAACCCTGCAAAGAATACTGAAGGACATTCTAGAGAGAGAGAAGAAAACCACCAGGGTTCCAGGAATAATGGCAGAAAGGCCTCAAAGAAAGGGGCAGACAGTGGAATCAAGGAGAAAA